>OVAU01001285.1:0-15429 GCA_900406315.1 Biscutella laevigata subsp. laevigata
AATTTAATAAATTGAAAACCCTTATCCAAACCGTGCGGGAAAGGTTTTGTATCAAATCCGCCATTAATACGATATTAATTCAACCGACCAACAAACAAGTAGTAGTCCAGTTGTATCATCATGACGCCGTTTCAAAACTCTGCTCGCACTCTTTCAATCAAAATAAATATCAATGAAATTAGCATTACTTGTCATTCATTGCTCNTTGTCATTCATTGCTCTCATTGAATCATTATATCTATTAAGCGGACTACATCTTCGTCTTCTCTCCGTTAACTTCCTCCATTACACTGTCTTCACCAAAACGGAAAAAAATCTTTCAAAATGTTGTCCGAAGGAGTTTCTATTAATAATCTACCCGACCATCTTCTCCAAGAAATCTGTCTTCGTGTCGCCAATAATAAGTTATCTGATATGGTAAGTCTCGAACGAGTGTCAAAAGGCTTTAAAAAACATGCCAACTTTAAATACGTTCTCATACGATGTTCGATGGCTACACTCCCTTATTCTCGAGCCCCTTATGAAGATCCTTTGTTGCGAGATGCAAAACCGTTACGCCATTTGTACAAGCGACTTAGGAGATTTCGTAGGACTGGAAACGTTGAAGCTTTTTACCGGACATGCCTCCAAAACTACTTCTCCCAAAAAAGCATTGATAAAAAAGACAAAGAGGATTCAAACAGTTATCAGCCGCTGCAGAGAAAGGAAACATACCAGTACGGTATGTTTATGGCTTGATTCTTCTGTGCATTGATGGAGAATCGAAGCAAAAGGGTTTCGACATCTTGTCTTGTTTTATAAAACCTATGCTGTCACACACGATGGGGGAGACCGGAAATATTAGTGCAAATATTGAGAAGGTGTTATGTATGGGTAAACCGACGGCGAGAGGACTCATAACAAGATATGTTCGTGATAGTTGCAACTGTGGGCCGAACAGCTTGTTACCGCGTGGTTGTGGTTGGGATGGTTATGGCGATATGTCTGGCAAGCTTATTTCTACAGCTACCCTATGTCACATTTGTTTGTGGGACCATGAAATTATACGTTGCTTGTACTTCAGTCGCTATTAACTTTTATTTATGGTTATGCTTATGTTTCAGCGTTTATGCTTATATTTATGCTTATGTTCATAGACTGATCAACATACATTTGCTCCTTAATTAGTAGATTGGTGTTTCTGTCCACTTATTCTAAACGTTTCTTTCTTTCTCTCAATGGTGTGTGTTTTCTTAAGTTGGTGATGTCTCTGGGATGAACCACAAAAACAGAAAATTTATTTCGTGTAAAAACACAACATCTCTAAGTTGTACCAGTTGACCAGTTGTCACTACTAGTTGACCAGTTGTCTCTCCCAGTTGATCTAAACGTTTCTCACAAATCCCGTAATTTCCTGGCAAAATTGAGGAAATTGTTCTCATGAATGGCTACATAAACGTATACCCTGGGTAGAGCAGAACGTATAAGCTCAGTCGGGCTCGGGGATTTGCTGTTCGAGCTTCGATTTTGCGTTTTAGTTCGACGAAATTGTATACAAATTGAACATAAATTTTGGGAATTTTAGGGATTCCAGATCGAAAATAACCCTGGTCGAAATTAAACAATCTAGGGCTATGCGCGTTGGTGAGAGTGGGGAAGGTGATGAAAACTTTCTTTTTCTTATTTTTATTTAATTAAGGGAAGGAGGGCTTTTACTGTAATTGCACACTCATTTAAAAAATCGATGGCACTCAGACTTGCGTTGTGGCAGCGAGACTTGAAAATGTCTCTATTGTGGCAACATGAGAAGAATCAGTACACCTAGTAATGCCAATGAAATAGTTTAATGATTAAACATTTCTTTTTTTTTATCGGATTAAACGTTATACAAAACTTTCGTGTATATATCTGATATAAAAATAATACAAAAACCTGAAGCAAAACTGAAAAGCCTAGATTTCAAATTAATTTTAAGATTTGATAAAATTATAGATGAAAATTAACAAATAATTTATTAATAGTGAGTTTTTTTTACCTCTCAAAAAGTATATTGAACAAAGTTTTACAAGCATAATATATTAGATACAAATACAAAAATATTGAAACAAAAGATTACAAAATTAACACAATCGCTGAACAACAATGAGTGTAATTAGACAGGACTTTCCAGAGCAAGATATGATCGGAAACAACCATCCCAAGTAACACTGGAAGCTAATGAGATTGTTGTAACATTAGCACTTCTATCCACATAATCAAAAGAGACTGTGTAAAACCGTAGATATATAACCTCAATTTTCCGAAGATAATGGCAAAGACGAGGCCAACCCCTAGGATTATTAATAGCTTCAAATTCACTTTTATTAGATGATTCAAAGTGAACAGAGACATACCGAAGATCCACTAGATTTTTTGCTACCCAAATAATCGCTTGATCTCCGGTTTCAGTCACATTTGATGAAACAAAAGAAGCATCATGTGCATGATGTTAAGGCGTTCCTAAGTGATCCCTTGTAATTCATGTCTAGCCTGAAAGGTTAAGATTTTTCCTAGATGTAATATGAACATTACACTTAATAATACTCAAAGGCGGACGTGACCATTGAATTGATAACAACGCCGACTGCCTTGATCCTTGAACTAGTGTTCGTCTTTGATTATGTGGATTCATTGTATTGATTATGAAAAAGCATTTGAGACTATGAACCTTAGATCATAAAGCTGTCCCTTGAAAACATGTTGATTCCTATTCTTCCATATACCCCAAAGAACCCAAGAATAACTATCTTGAGATCTTGAGGTGTATGAGCCGCATTAATCAGATCCAAAAGAAACAACAATGAACATAGAAGAACCCTCTGATAGTCATATATATCTTTGCCAAATGCAACATATGATTTCTGATAATTAATTATTTGATTTGACGCTTGCTCATAAAGTTGAAGACAATGAAGAAGTGCAATGCAGTCAGATAGCGTTGATATGCAGGGTTTATATTAGGATTTTGATTATCTTTCATGCTCATTTAGTATAGTTTATGATGCATTTAGAGTCTTTTAGGATTGCATTTGTGCATATTTTGCATTTCAGGTGATTAGAGAGAACTTAGCCAAGAAAGAAGACCATTTAGGACCAAGAAGATCAAGAATCAACAAGATTTGCAGCTGGATCGGGCAACTGGATCGGGCAGAATCTTGCCGATCTAGACAGAAGAAAAATCCAATCTTGGATCGGGCACAAGGATCGACCAAACCTGGTCGATCCAGACAGCAAAAAATCACAACTTTGATGGATCGATCACAAGGAACGACCATAGCTGCCCGATCCAATCCGGAAAAAAGTGACCAAAAACGAGTTTTACCTAGGTTTTTCCATTCATATAAATACTCTAAACCTAGTTTTTGGAGAGTGATCATCTTGGATGACCTCCATCATCCTTGATTATCTTTTAAGCTTTCTTTTATGCTTTATTTTGCTTAGATCTTGTAAAGACTTCTTGTTTATTGCTTAATCTAAGTTTCTATTGCATTTTCTTCTTCTTTCTCTTTTGTTTCTTGCTTTAATCTAAGTTCTTGTTTATATTTCAGATCTACCTGCTTATTCTAAGTTTATCTTTGATTTCTTCTTCTATCTTTCTTATTTCTTGTTTGCATCATGATTAGACACATTTTCTTCATAGGATCTTGTGTTTTCATCATGTTTTGTGAGTAGTCACCCTAAGTTTATGGATCTAGGATGAAGGCAAGATTAGGGTGATTAAGGTTTGAATATATGTGTTTAGGGCTTGAAATCACAAGTATCTTCATCCCATAAGATGCTCTTAATGCTAGGTTGAAATTAGCTATTTGAACTTAGATATAAAGAAGACTTCTAAGCCCGAGAGGTGCTAGATTATTTTTAGTTCATGTTTTATGGATGCTTAGAATTTCATTACCAAGAGATTGTATTGTTGATCTTGAGTGGTTGTTGAGAATTCATAAAAAAACTATTTGACATGTTTTGATTTGGCAATCTTTGTAATTGATGCATGCTAGAATAGAAATTTCTTATATATGGGGGAATGTTAATGCTTCTTGATATGTTGCAATTGGCAAGAGATTTTGATTGTTGCATGTTAGGATAGGGGTTTTCGCCACGAGAGTTGGTTGATTCATATAAGAATCCCTAGACCTAAGATAACTTCATTGGTTGAAATTGAACACCTAGACTTAGGACTAATTACCTGAAATCAACTGTCTGATTCATTGCCCTGGTCCATAAGTTTATCTTTCTTATTGTTTTAAGTCTTCTTCAATTTTATTATCTTTTATGCTTTGTTGATTTTCTATTTTGTTCTCTTTTATGCTTAATAGGATTGTTAGTGACAGAAAACCCCTATTTTGGCTTAGAATAAAAAGATTCTCTAGAGTCCTAGTACGTGAATCCATCCCGAATTGGTTCGACAATTAAACCCTCTATGCTACATTCGATTGACATAGAGCTAAAAAAACCTCTTTATATCAAGCGTTTCTCTACAAGTGAATAAATTATCATCAGCAAATAATAGTTGCAGCACTGTGGGACCATAATTTGAAATTAGAATTCCTTGAAACAAACTCATTGATTCCGATCTATTCATAATATGCACAACAAATTCAGTACATAATATGAATAGGATCGAAGAGATTGGGTCACCTTGCCTTAAGCCTCTTGAAGGTAAGATCATCCCATGAGCTCGTCCATTAACCTGAACAAAATAGGGAACAATAGTGACACATATCATCATCCAGTCAATCCATGTTGAAGCAAAACCAATTCTTAATCCCCATTCAACTCTATTAAAAGCCTTAGATATATCTGTTTTTAGAATGAGACCATCTTTTCGTCTAGGCGGATAAGTCATCACTAAATATAGTTCATGAGCTATATGTAATTAATTTTCCTAAGACAAAGGCACCTTGAGAAGCTGAGATTATCTGTGGTAATAACTTCTTCAAACGATTGCAGATGACCTTTGAAACAAATACGGAACAGAGGCTAATAGGTCTATACTCTGACATTTGACTTGCAGATTGGATTTTTGGAATCAAAGTAATTAAATTATAATTTCAATCTAGTCTTAGAGTATCTGTGACAAAGAACTGTTTTACCTCTGAAATCAAGTTTCGACCTATAATGCTCCAGTAAGATTGAATGAAGAATCATGTCATGCCATATGAACCAGGTGTTTTATCGCCATTTATCTGGAACGCTATTTTTCTTATTTCATAGGATGAAACCGCTCGAGTTAACATTTTTTCATTTCATCAGTGACTCGAGACTGAAATCCTTCAAGCAAAGCAACTGGTGGTTTAGGATGAGTTGTTGCATAAATATTTTGAACATATTGAGAAACAACATAACCTTTGACACCTTTAGAATAAACATGGTTACCTTGATCTTCAATGAAAAAGAGAATTGTATTTCTTAGTCTTCGTTGTTGAACACTTTGGTGAAAGAAGCGAGTATTATTATCCATTCACTTAGCCCTTTTCCTTACTTTTCTGACGCCAGAACTGTTCCACCTCATCTGATGCTTGATGAAGTTGACTTCGAAGATAGGATAGAATCATTGAATCCGGAAACTGCTTCTTCTCCTCTAGTTCCAAACTCCTACTTAGAATTTGAATTCGTTTATCATAATTTAGACGAGTTGAGCGTCCCCACTGTGCTAAAGATCGTCGAGATCTTGAAACCTCATCTATTACATTACTAGATGATGACAACCATGTATCTCTAACAACCGCAAAAGAAGCTGGTTTAAATCTCCATCTTTTATCGAAGTAAAACTGCTTCATATGACTGGTGAAATCTTGAAGAAAATGCAATACCAATGGTCTATTATCTGAACCTAAATGATCCAAATATTGATAATGCGAACGAGGGGAAAAATGCAACCATCCATTGTTTCCAAAAGCACGATCTAAGCAACTTTGAATCCAATAATTATGTCTCCATATTGAATGAAAAGCAAAAAAGAGGATTGCGATATGATTGGTCCTAATTTTTTCTGAACTATACAAAAGTTCATTAAAGTCATCGAGTAAGAGCCAAGCTTCAGGACGCCTTAAACCCAAATGTACAAGCAAATCCCAAACTAAGAAACGTTGAGAAACAATTGGATCTATAAAAAAAACTGATGAAAAAATCCAAAGGACCCAGCTGGATATGTACACTAATTAACCTTGAGCAGGACTGGAGAATATGTACATCATATGATTGCTTCCAAAAAAGAGCCAAACCGCCTCCAATACCTTCTGGCTCCACAATATGAAACTTATCATATCCTAACCAACGATGAAGTTTCAAGACTTTCTCAGCTCTACTCCGAGTTTCGATGAGAAAGACAAAATCTGGGAAATATGAATGCCTCAGTTCCTTCAGGCGAAGAATTGTCCGGAAATTCCCCAATCCCTGACAATTCCAACTGAGAAGACTTATTAGAATTTTGGCAGCCTATCCAAGGCCACCGTTTTCTTAAGTGATTGATCAGGACTTCCCATTTCATTATTTGTTTTCCTTTTAGTTCCCTTCTTTTTAACCTTAGAAACTATATTAGCATCCTCTGAAATTGAACGAACTACAACTGCATGTTTCTTTCTATGCCAAATTTTGGGTCTTTTCCTCATTTTTAAACTAGCCTTGTCAGATTTGGATGCACTAGTATCAGAGTAGCCAGTAGCATAATCCATAGAAATGGCAAGAGAAAGAGTAAGATCATCAGAGGTAGACACCGACACAATTGGAGCATACACTAATAATTGGTGTTGAATATCTGCAGAACGGGAAGCAAAGAAATCATGATCTTGTGAGAATGTAAAATTGGTCCTTTACCCTTGTTATATCTGATGTTACCAAAAGAGCTTGTTGAAGTTGCAAAAAGCGACGTTGTTTATCCTTACACTTCAAATAATCATTTACATAAGTTTTGATACAAACTTCCTTAACTAGTTTACTTGTGCTATCATCTGATAAGAGTTAAAGACGCATATCTTACAATACTTCATTTGCGATTCTCTGCTTTTTCCTGTGATTGGATCGATTCCTGCTTGCTCCTCTGTAAGTATACCAAACAAAGGATCATCTGATGTTAAGAAAGTTCTTGGAACTCATGATATGGGTTGGAAAGAGACAATGAATATACTCCTTAGAATGGGTTAAGCATTGACTGGTGTATCATCTGCGACGAATCCGTTCCAATTCATACTCAACCTTAGTGTTGTCCCCATTTGGTAATTGCAGAACCTTAATCTGACGAACTGGCTTTGACATATTAAACAGAACACGCACTCTGATATATTCTTGGACTTGAGAATGCTCTTCATCAAAAGCTATATTTGTTGTATGATCCACAAATTCTCCTAGATCTTCAAAGAGCTTACGAGCATAAAATTCACTGGTATATTTCTGAGTCGAATCCAGAGAGACATATAGTCAAAGGAATCTTCTGGAGGATATCCTACCCAAAGACTAGTTATTGAGAGTCCAAACTCCAGTTTCTAACACTCGCTTCAGATCTTCATCATACTTTAATATAATTGAAATTTATCCTTTGACAAAGCAATCCCACGAGCCCTATTATAGACACCCCATTTTCTAGGAATAATGTGAATTAGATCTACCATCTTCTGACATGAAGGATTCAATAAATGACCCAGAAGACTGCGACAAGTACTCTCTGGAGAACGATACTGAGGATTACTGGATAAAATTAACGGTGGTTCATTTTCCTCCAGAGTTAGAGAACTTACGGTGACATGCAATGGTGTATCCATGATCCAGTGAAGAAAATGTTGACAAATTAAGAAAAGATTTTGAAATCCGCCTGCAGATTATGAATCTCCGACTATGATGCTCCACGACCACCAGAAAAGTCGAAACTGTTTTTTTATAGAAAAGAAAACACCCATCGTCTTTAAACAATTCTTTAGACGATGCTCTATAAAGAAAACTATGGTGCTTTTCGTTTGCTCAATCCATCTGGATGAGACACAATGATGTTCGTTTAGTGTCACTAAATGGCTTATCTAGATGGTCCATCCAGATGTTCCATCTCAATGCTTTTAAAATTTAGGTAAAATTTAGAGATGCATCTCAATGAGTTTTAAAGTTGCATCTCAATTTTTTTTATTCTTTTGGAAAAACACGTTTTGTGTTGGAAAAATCAAGTTTTTCTAGGAAAACCACTTTTTATGACAAAAAATCACATTTTGTCTCGAAAAATCACGTTTTGTCCTGGACATCATGTTTTGTGCCAAAAATCACGTTTTGTCCCAGAAAATCACGTTTTTTCCCGGAAATCATGTTATGTCCTGGAAAATCACGTTTTCCCAGAAAATCACGTTTTTCCCCGCAAAATCATGTTTCCCCCAGAAAATCATGTTTTCTCCCGAAAAATCACGTTTCTTCCCGGAAATCACGTTTTTCCCCGGAAAATGACGCTTTTCCCAGAAAATCACGTTTTTCCCTGGGAAATCACGTTTCTCCACGGAAAATCTCGTTTATCTCCGGAAAATCACTTTTTTTGGAATATCACTTTTTGTCCCCAGAAATCATGTTTTCCTGAAAAATCACATTTTCCTCGAAAACACGGGAAAACTTGATTTTCCTTGTTTTTCAGAACTAAACGTGAATTTGGGAAAAAATCGTGGTTTTGCGGGACAAAGCGTGATTTTTCGGGACAAAACATGATTTTGCGGGAAAACATGATTTTGCGGGAAAAACGTGATTTTGCGCGAAAACGTGATTTTGCGGGAAAACGTGATTTTGCGGGAAAAACGTGATTTTGCGAGAAAAACGTGATCTTGCGAGGGAAAATGTGATTTTCTGTGGAAACGTGATTTTTCCAGGAGAAAATGTGATTTTTCGAGAAAAAAAACGTGATTTTTCGAGAAAAAAACGTGATTTTGCGGTAAAAACGTGATTTTCCGGGGAAAACGTGATTTTCCGGGGAAAATGTGATTTTCCGAACAAATTGTGATTTTCCGGGAAAACGTGATTTGCGGTAAAAACGTCATTTTCGGGACAAAACATGATTTTCCTGGAGAAAACGTGATTTTTCTGGGAGAAAACGTGATTTTCCGGGAAAACGTGATTTTGCGGGAAAATGTCATTTCCGGGACAAAACGTGATTTTCCGGGAGAAAGCGTAATTTTTCAGGGAGAAAACGTGATTTTCCGGGAAAAACGTGATTTTGCGAGAAAAAACGTGAATTTGTGGGGAAAACATGATTTTCCATGACAAATAGTGATTTTCCGGGAAAAAAATTGATTTGCAGGAAAAACGTCATTTCCGGGACAAAACGTTGTTTTCCGAGGAAAAAACGTGATTTTCTGGAACAAAACGTGATTTTCCGAGATAAAAACGTGATTTTTTAGGGTAAAATATGAGTTTTTAAATGCATCTTTCAAATGCACCAATAAATATAGATGCATCCAAATGATTCATTTAAGTATATTATTCAAATACATATCAAAAAAACAAACATCATCTAAATGAATCATTCAGATGGTAAATGGACAATCTGAATACATCTCCAAAATATAAGACCTATATATTTTAAACACATCAAATTCTATGATAAAAAAAAACACATCAAATCAACACAAAACTAGAACCTGCAGCCGATTTAAACTATATATTATAGAAAATCTATTTATGCAAAAAGGATAATACGCCACTAACTAATAGAAACCATTATGATATAGGTTCGATGAAAAACACTTTTTCAAAATGGTATATAGATCAAGTGGGATACATAAAAGACGCTCTCTTTTGAGTTAAGTCGTTATGGGTTTAATCAAGAGACGTTTTCAAGGATAACAAAATCATTGGAGATTTATCATGTGATCTGAAAATTGGTTCATGTTAGGTATTAATAGAATCCACAAATAACAAGAACAAAAAGAAAAACAGAGGAAGAAATAAATTATAGAAGCTTTATAATAATAAAATATATAGACCGTACGCGTAAACATTATAATTTTAATCTAAAGCTAAACTTTTTGTTGGATTTTGACTGGAAATTCCTAATTGGATTACACTATATAAGAAGCAATTAGACCACACAAAATCATCCTAAATGGACAACATCTTACCTATATATATAGGCTATATATATATATATATAAGAAATTATGAAGTCTATACCTCTTTAGAAAATTATATCGAAAGACACTTTTATAAAACTTTAATATGCCAAATAGACATTTTCTAATGTTCTTCCGAATGGTCAATATATGTCAATACATATTTACCACAAAGTTCTTACAAAATTTCTCATGATTCTGAGTAATCATACGATAAAAACAAAACTGAATTGGTCAGTTGTATCGATCACAAGAGACTGATATATGGAAGAAGAGAAATTAACGGTGACCCGTACCGGTGGAGCCATATCGTTTTGGTCAAACTGATATCGAAGTGAAAATATCAACACTTAAGCATTGACCAAGTTATTTTACTCTTTTGGTTTGGGTTAATCAAATGTTTTGGGTTGACCCAAACCGATTTTTAGGATGCTATAAATTGTTTTTAGACTTAATTTTGGTCATATCTTAGTTTTTGTTCTAAAGCTAAAGACTACTTGTTTCTTTTTTTGGTGAAAAACCTTTAGATCTTGCCTTTAATCTTAAGTTTCTTTTGTTTTTCTTTGTTTATTCTTCTTATTTATTTTTTAATCATAATTATGCATATTTTCATCATGAAATTTTGTGTTTTGATCATGATTAGTGAGTAGTCATTTTTTAAACTAATGGGTTATGTCGATAAGAATGATTAAGTTAGAGAATATGATGCTTTTTTTTGTCGGCGAGAATATGATGCTTAGGGCTTATATTACATAGATCATCACTCATTTAATGTTATTAATGCTAGATTAGACTTGATCATTTGAATCTAGATCATAAATAATTTTGTATCCGAAAGGTGTTCGAATAAATGTTTGAATGAAGTGCTAAATGAGATCTAGCCAAGACATTGTATTAGTTAGTTTAGTGGTTGACTAGATAACACCGTAATTCTTTCTTGTTATGCAATTAGTCAAGGGATTGTATTAATTGAATGATTAGAAAATGGATTAGTGCTACAATAGTGAATTAGTCTAAATTAAAAAATCTTAGACCAATGATTAGCATTGATTGATAATATGAACATCATATACCTAAACTTGATCACCTATGTTGGTAACCTCAACCCATTTTCATAGCCTTTTAATCGTTTTAGTTTCTTAATCGTTTTGTTGACTTTTGTTAAGATTGTTGATTTTTTTTTGACTTTTCAGTTGATTTTTCGGTTTAGGCATGTTTAGGTTATTAGTGACAAAGAAACCTTTCTCCTTAGTTAAGACTAAGTATAATTCATGGTAGACCCTAAAGTGTTGATTAGCGACAATCTTAAATACTACAATCGATGGATAGAAAAAAACATATTTATCAGTAAGTTGATTACGATTTTTCTTCTACCTGACAATCTATCAAATTGTGTTACTAACACATAGTTTCATTATATGTTTTGTTAGTGTTTATTATACTGGTTAAACTTTTTCCTATATTTTAATAACCAACATTCAATAGATGCATATTTGAACTAGAACACTAACACAAACCACAGCTCGATATTTGTTATGCTTCTCTTAGGTATTATATAAAATCATGTCATAAGTCGTAATTAATTTGAAATACCATGCCATTTTCTATATAGAATGCAAATTAGTTCGTAAGAAGCCTTTACATTTCGATACATTGGCATGACATATAATGTAGTATTTCCAAATTTTGAAAGCCTTTGGTTATGTTCGTTTCGCTATTATTAGCAGCAACGATAGCTATAGTTTTAAGTTCGTTACCAACGATAGATGGCCACAAATCAACGTTTAAATTTTCCGATCGATTGATTTTCGGTGATTGTTTTAAATTTCAACGACTACACAGATAAAAGACTAAACTACCTTATAATTTTATTTTAAACCACAAAAAACCTAGCCATAATTTGTTATCATCTTCACGTCGTCGCCATCTCTTCTATTATCTCTTCATCTCCCTGATTTCTGATAATCTACGGTCTGCAACTAGAGTAAGTTCTTCTCCATGAGGTTTTGAAAATATGTTTAGATTTTTTATTTTTTTTCCAAAGTCTTAATCTAGTTCTTTTAAACATCTGAATTGTACTCACAAACAGGTGTTTTTTCAACATTCACTAGGTTGAGAAGGATCACGAACTAGTATTTTTCACGAATTAGTGTTTATTCCAAATAGTTAGATATAGGTGGAGCTGAAATTAAGATTTTTTTTTTAATTGTTCTGCGATGAAACATTTTAGTAGTTGTTGCAAAAAAGGATTTGATGGATATGTATATTATAGTTGTCGATTACCTTATTTTGAAATTTTTGATTCAATATTTTGTTACAGCTACTTATGTTTTTATCATAGATTATTATGGATTACGACTTTTGTTGATCTTTTAAAATTATAATTATGGACTTAGTTTTATAATTGATATTTATAAAAATAGTTAATTAAAAATTTATTTTATTTTTTCATATAATATATAATCTACGTTATATAATCTACGTTATATAAATATGTTTTTCGTAAATTAATAAATTCAAAATTTGAAAATATTATGATCAGTAATGATAGAGAAACGGACATTACAACAATCAATCGCTATGATTAATCGCTAATCGTTACCGTTGATCGTTATCATACTGCTACCGGTAGCGAAACTAACATGCCCTTACTATGCACATTTTCCAATGTCCCAATGTACAAATTAGTGAAGTGATGACATATGCACATTTTCTACAACATAGTTTTTTTTTTTTCAGAAACGACTCATTGAATTAATATCCAAGGTTTTTGTGGGCCACAAAGATGGACTCACTCCCCTTTTACATTGCATAGAAAACCTTATTTAAATCTATTTTAATCTATGCAGCTGGCTAGAGTCGAACTGGAGGCCTCGAGACCGAAGAGGTGCCAAACACGGAATAGCGTCACCGCTGGACTAAAGTGGACTCGGCTACAACATAGTTTTTAACACTTGAAATATTTTTTCGAAATATTTTGTGGATATCTATTTTATTTATAATTGGGCATGTATCATAATCTTAGCCCACACAATCTTTGAAATAACACGAAATCAGGAGCCCACTTGATACTTAAATCAAGAATAGAGTCCACATGTATAACTAATTAGTAAACGAGTTATGATTTCACGACTGCTCAAAACGCTCAAAAATATAAACTTGTTCTATCTTGCCAACGTAAAATATTAGTGTAAATTTTTAGATAATATAAATTATAATTTTGGATTCTATTTAGATAAATAATCTTGGCAAAATCCAAGAAATGATGATATCAATATTCAGGATCGGTTATGGGATAAAGTAAATAAAACTAAAGTTTTATGCACAAAAGTATTTCAACGAATTTAGGGTATCAAAATTAAAATAGTAGTGATATAATACAATGATTTAAGAGGTATCAAATTTTTTGTTTTGTTTTAAGTATCATATTCATTATGACCGGTATTGATCATACAAATAATTATATATGTTTAAGTAATCTTTAACATAAATATTTTAGGTTTATATGAGTTCTCAAAGTTATAGTTTTAACCAATTTTTGTTAATCTAGGAGCTAGTATCTTCTTTTCAATTCTCCAAATTTGGCTTATCTCAAACGTAATTATGAATTCACTTTACTTTGAAACTTTGGATAGACACAAAACACTTTTAACACTCTTTTTTGAAGATTTAGATTGGATTTATCTCAGGAGCGCACAAACTTTATAAAAAGAAGTGATCTTAAAACACTCTCGCAACACACGTTTTGAGATAAAAGAATCTTTCACGTGAGACAGCAGCTTTTGAATTTTAAGTAGTCTTCTGATTTATTATGTACATCAATAATTTTTTCTATTTTTATTGGAATACATACAATATAGACAGTACTGGACAGTTCAGGTTTCTGTGTTGTTGTTTTCTGCTAAATTAATAATTGATTTACATTTCATATTTTTGTCTGAAAACGTGGAAACTCGTGAAATAAAATATCTTACTTACCGACAAATATTACAAAGAGAAAATACGAGAGAACAAGACAATGCATTAGCCTCGATTAAACACAATGTATTGTTTTATTCTAAAATGTCGAGTGAAAAACGTAAATATCGATACTTTTATTAAGTGAAAAGGCTTCCTCTATCGAAGTGTTTTTCAACAATATCGATCATTTCATAGTTGGACTACATAACTGAACTGGGGAATTGCAAACAGAACCAAAACAAACCAGATTAAACCAAACGAAGCCTAGAAGAGAGAGATACGTTTTTTAGTGGCAGAAGATGACTTTGAGCTCTCTAGGAGAAGAACAGTCATGCATAAGCGAAGGACTATCATGAGCAAAAGTGAAAGTTGAAGGACACGAATGCTTAAAGAAGAGTGAATGGCTCGAAGCTCGACACGTTTGAGGACTATTGTAATGATTCCTACAACACAACTCATCTGAACGAAACGCTTCACAACCACTCTTACAACCCACCACGTGTCCACCGTGTTCTGACCGGAGCTGAAGATGAGCTGGACACGTTTTCAGAAGATCTTCTCGGCATCCGACTACGGGACAGACTCCATGTCCTTCGTGAGGAGTCACCGTCATCGGAACGTTGAAACCGTCTACGAGAGAGACGCCATAGGAAGAGAAGTCGTGGTGTCCACCGTGGTGGAGGTCGAACTGAGCGAGAGAAGCTGGTGTTGCACCACCGAGTCCGTTGCATTCCAGACGGTTGCCGCAGTCTCCGGTGACGCAGGAGAATTTGCCGTTGTGGGAGTAACAGCCGGTTCGAGCCCAGATGCGACCGGACCAGTGGGTGGATGGGGCGTAGAAGGAGCGGTGGTGGAATGTTGGGAGAGCGAAGCCACCTTTCTCGAGGACGGGATGGCCGGCATTAGGCTGAATGGCTGGCCAGACGGTGAAAGGACAGTTGTTGACTACTGTAAGGAACAGACGACGGCCGGTGTCTGCGGCGGCGGCAAAGGAGATGAAGAGGAGGAAAAAGGAAGCGGCAAGAGGAAGAGAGGATTTACCCATTGTTTCTTGTTTTTTTTTTTTTTTTGCTTTTGGTACTCTTTTGTGTGAGATATGAGTTATTATTGCGACGTGTCTATATATTTATAAGCTGTGATATACATTTTACATGCATAAATTTGTGGTGCTGGAAAGACTAAAATACCCTTTACTTCCATGCGGTGGTTAGGCCAAAGATTGGCATGTGGGGATTAGGAGATAAAGGGCTTTAAGACCATGTACAATAAGGATTAATGAAAAATATTGTTAAGGATTAGATTAAAAATTTTGGAATTTTAGAGAAAAAAGATGGCTCCAATGTTAAAATTAATTTGAGGTTCTTAAGATTAAAATATTATTTTT
>OVAU01001286.1:0-15428 GCA_900406315.1 Biscutella laevigata subsp. laevigata
CGAACAGTTGAAAAATCCATGTGGCTGATAAAACCCAAAACCAAAAACAATTTTCATCAATCTTTTCTTCTATTTTTCTTTTTAAAAAAACAAATTATTGAAGTTTACAGAACAGATCGTACTTACCATCAATGTGAAACCAATATGTTCGACGGGCATAACCGGCCAATCTTCAAGTCTAGGAACATGTGTGATCCCAAACACGTACCTTTGAAACCATATTCCACATTGAAATCACATATTTAGGTATGGCTAGGTAAAAGAAATCTGAAATCATACCGAACCTGAACCGGGGAAAATACTTGAATGGGTCATAAATTTCATTAGCCGAAGAACTGGAATAGAACCCGAGCCAAAAAAGTTTGTACCCTAAAAATTTTAAACATTCGATATTCATTACTATTTTAAATATTTTTTATATTTTATTTTTAATGTTTTATTCTCAGTTTTATGTTTATTTATGAGAATAACTGAAATATTTATTAGTTTTCAATGTTAGTATATTTTTTCTAATTTTTAATCTTATTTTCTAGATTTTATATACTCATTATATTTTCCGGGTATTTGAAACTAAACAAAAAGAAAATAACCGAACAGTCTATAAAACTTCATCCAGAAAATTGGGTGGATCCTACCCGAAACAGAACGGATACTCGAAATCCCACCCCTAGAGATTTGGGGAACTAATATTAGTTTTATGTAAAAGAAGGATACATTACCAGAGAACAACATCAGATTCTTCCAAGGATCGATTCTTTTTCACCCATGTGGCAAGGCCTTCTCCAGCACGTGGGTTTTGGTTTGGGAACTCTCCTCCGGGGAACTTCTCATCAGGGTCGTAATGAGTAACCCAAAGATTATGCTTCAAGAAAGCAGCTCTTCTTAGAAACTTGGCCTCGGGTCGAGCTAATGGCAAACAATTTGAGCCTGGAACAAGTTTGTATCCTGTTAACTGACCCGTCCTGTTTACATTCCTTGTGTTCCTTACCTGACAAAACATATTACCATAAATTGTCGAGAGCAACAAGAAGAAAAACTTATTAATGGTTGTACATTCTTGCATATTGCTTACAATCCAATGGCGAGCAGTAGAAGGGTCACAGTCACGCATTGCCTCTGCCTCAGATCTAAGTAGCTTCTCTTCCGCATAAAATGCATTGTTGTGTACATTGTTCTCACCGGGTTCGTCAACTTTAACATTTACCTCAACTACCTACAGATACAATTATATTCAGCTGTCTATTCAGCAAAATCACTTGACCACATGTATCTAAGATTTTTCTGAAGGACTATAGAGACTTCTACAAATTCATATACTATCAAATACCATTACTAGAATTGAGAAGAACAGCGGCAAAGAAAAGGTACCTGATTAAAAGGTTCGCCAGGTTTACAGTCCACAGACATATCCATGCGGGCGATGAAGAAATGTTGATGGACTGGTGCATACAACCCGGGAGCAATAGTAGTACCGTACTTTCGAGTTTCTCCCGGCTGCAGCGCTCCTAAACTGAGGATACCAGTAAGTTTTACTTCAGCTTCGATTTTCCCATCCTACAGTAAGACATTCAAAGACACAAAATGATATCTTCAAATATCAAGAAAGATGAAACAGCATACACATCAGAAAAAAAAAAAAAAAAATCAAAACCAGATGGACACTGCAGCACTGGAAAACAATGTAGCCAACTGAAAAAACACAAGCAGAGTGTTAAGGCTTACTCTATACATGCTTAATCATGTTTTCTTCTTACCTGATAGAAGTGCCAGTAAAACCCATACTCGTAGTTAGCAACAGTACAAAAGAAAGAGACAGTTAGCCTCCTGGACCTTCGCACTTCAGCTAATCCTGTTCTCCAGTCCTGATGCTTCCATAAAATCCCATGGTCCTCTTCATGCAAGCACACACAGTTCTCAATTGTTTCAACTCCTCCGGTGAAATTTGTGAAATGGGCATCAAAGTACTTTATAAATCCCAGACAGTCACACCCCTACAAAATCTTGATTGTTAAACGCAAACAAAGCATCTGATTAGAGAATGTGGAGAACAACATCAACTGATCCGAACCTTCTTAAGTGAATGTGCATTTTTTCCAAGACCATCCTCCCCTGCATCGAAAGCATTTTTCCTGTAATGTGGCTCATTTGGATCGCCATAAGGCACAACCATCTCCACAAAACTTAGCCTATGTGCAACAGGCCTTCGACCACGACTGCCATCAACATATGCTACCGAATGTATGACTAAGCCTTCCCTTGGAGTGAACCCGATACGAAAGGTCCACTGTAAACAAAACGTTGAGCCAATTCAGAAATAGTCCTAAGCATAATCACCTTTTTAAATTAGGCGGGAATCTACCTTCTGCCACTCGACAAAGTAACCCCTAACACGAAAACTTGGACCTTCAGGCTGAATAATCTGGAGAGGCTTAACATCACTTCTATCAACACCCCCTCTACTTTCACCTGGGGTATAATTCCTCAAAGGGTCAGGTGGGGGAAGTGGCACAAACTTACGGTCTTCAAATTCAATCACCACCATGTTTTGCATGTCAACAAGAACATAAATCCCCTCAACTGGACGAGCATAGCCATTTTCCATAGGGGAATCACTATCAGTCTGACAAAATATAAGGGGCTTCGCAAGCCTACGACTAGGAGCATCAGCTTCGCTATGATAACCCACACACCTGCAAAAAAACCAAAACCCAAAGGCAAGCTCAGGGAAAAAAGTACACCATGATTGAAAACTCCCAGCAGAAACCATCACTAAAGCTCAGGGAAAAAAGTACACCATGTTATTAACATACCAGGGATCAACCATCACTAAATCCATGTCTTCAATACCTCTCCTCTTCATTGCCTCTACGAATGGGGGAAATTCTTTGACAACCGCTTCACATTCAGCATACTCAGCCGCATCCTAAAATAACAAAGATAAAACTGAGGGACTGGAAGCAAATTAGTATCAGAGAAATTTCACTTAGAGATTAAACATTACATACCATGGGAGGCTGAACATCAGGTATAACTTCGGTGGAAACAACTTTTCCCCTGTGATGCCCACCCCGAGTAACAGCATGAACTTCAGATAACTCAACGATCCATACACTAGTCTCATTGGACTTTTTGTTGTAAACAACAAGTCTTGCTCGCCTTGGAGGAAGCTTCATAGGAATCATAGGTCCAGCTTTATTTCTTGGAAGTAACGATGGCTGGAATGGAGGGAAAAAGTAAGCATCTGCCAACGCCACAACATGTTTCTCTGGTTCCACTGATGCCACCTCAATAAAACGCATGCCGTCCCTAACCTGCCAGATAAACAGCAAACAGTATCAGTATCAGTCATAATTTCAGCATCTTCTTAAGGAAAACATTTGATTCAGGAAATTCAGCACCTCAGGGTTGGCACCAGCTACCCGGACAGTCGCTACAGCAACTGATATTTCTGCAGCAGATAAAGGATCCAATGGATGCTTGGTTTCTGACCTTGGCATCACAGCAATTCCTGCATTGGTACAAAAGTGTTCACAATGGAAACCAAATTAAAGGAACGCACGACCACAATTAGATCTCAGTATTGAACCAATGATAGTAACCATGAATCACTGCTAGTAACCATCGTTTCACCAACAATATCACTGAACAAGAACTCAATTAATTCAAACGAATAGCGATCTAAGATCAGAAACATATAGAGTAGAAAAATGATCAATGAACGGCGATCAAGATCAACCACAGGAGCATAAATCCAAAGACAGATCGTTCGGAACAGTTATTCAGTCTTCTTTTATGTCACAGAGAGGTCAAAGAGTTTATATACCTTTGTTGGCAGGTTTCTTGATCGTATCAGGAAGAGAATCGACAGGGCGGAGAAGTGATTCCAAAGCAGTCTTAGAGTCTCGCTGATCTTCACCATCGGACCATCCAGCAACCGTATTACGCGCGCCAGTGACGAGTTTCGTATCCGGAGCAGAGCGTCCGTGATGATTACATGCCGTCGTCTTTTTCGAAGCTGAGGCCATTGAATAGGGTTCACGAGTTCACCAAATCCACCAAAAGAAGTTTCAACACAATCTACTGACATACAGCAAAAACTATCTCTAACCGTCGCTTGATCTTCCTCCTTCTCTCCACCTATAATCGGTTAAAAGAAAAGAAAGAAGCTACAATGAGTTCGAAGGTCTGTGATCGTGGGGTTGATTCCTCGCCGGATTTGAGTTCTCAGGTCTCAGTGATCGTGATTCTTGTTGGTGGATTCTTCTTTTTAATGTTTGTTTTTTCAAGTTTAGTTTTGTTGTGGCTCGCGTTCAAGCAGAAGCGGCCAAATCAGTTGTGGGCTCTACGTTAACAACTATACTGGATTTGATAAGTAATAAACATCTTAATTTAAGAAAATAAATAATAATAATAATAAACAATTCAACTTGATTTGCAACGTGGATGCATTATTGTTAATGATTTTATCCCAAAAATGTTAAAACTGAACGGAATATGAAAATAAATTGAAAATGATTTAATTACTGTTTATGAATAATTATAATCTAGAGTGGTAGATCAATTATTCTGATAAAAATTAAAATTAAATAACAAGATTTGATTTTCAAAGAAATGTGAAATCTAGAATTCAAATTTATCAAAATATAGTTGCAATATTAATAATCAGAAAATATGAATTAGTGGGTGAAGTGGACCGCACCATCCATGCAATCTCTCGACCAGCAAATAACGGCTGTCTACAGACTAAGCTCAAATATGTTATGAATTTCATATAAAATTTTAATATATATCCATGTGGAAATCATACAAAAATAGTGAAGAATTATGTGAAACAATAAAATTAAAAGATATCGTTTACATGTAAAAAATTCTGATGCAGAAGGAAGAAGACGAAGACAAAAAGAAGCTAATAACATCAACCAAACAATGTCCAAAATGGGTATTTTTTTTTTGTTCCTATCTTTTTTTTTTGTTATAGATGAAGAAAAGAGTTGCCTTCTTCGCCTATAATACACACTATACTCCAGTGGTGGGACTAAGTTGAATTATGAAACAGAGCAGCCTGAGAATACCAGAATCTTGTGTACCAACTGTGACTTTTTTCAATTGTGGCTGCAGCTGCTGGGTATGAGTCTTATGTCCATTATTGATCACAGGAAATAGTCTGGTGTCCTTCGGGTAACGTCTGGTTCTCCTCTCCTCGGTGCTGGATCAAACTGCACTCACAAGATTTATACTTCAGTTGTGACTTCCTATACTAATTTCATTAGTTGAAAAAACATGTGGTTTTTGGGGACAGACCTGAATGAAGGTGTGGTTTCTGCAGTCATCAACCTCAAGAATCGAAGCCATGTTTCCGCAACGGTAACAATAGTTTGGTGCACTGAAGATAGTGACCACCTTTTGCTCCTGTTTACGGGAAAAGAGTATAAAAGTGAGCAAACAATCTGATACAAGAAGAGGTTTTAGAAAGTCATGGTTTTCTTATTATCTAATTAACCAATAACCATCGTTTAAGTAGGTTATGCTTTTAGGTTCTTATCTATATGAGGTATCTTAATAAGTTGGGGAGGGGATCATCTAGAGATCGGAGATCAAAAGGGGGAGTGGGAGGAGCTCCATGATCAAGTTCTTAAGGTTTGGTTGTAATCACTATATTATCTATATATGTCAGAATTTTTGGAACCAGTTCGTATCACAATCGTAAGCCTTGCAAAGCTATGGAAGGAATAGAAGAGTTGAGTTGAATTATTACATGAGCCCAGTTGTATCCATCCATAACCAGCTGGTGGGCTCGGGCGATCAGTTTTAAGCTGTTTGTATGATTGAACTGTTCGGATATGTCCTATGAAAGCAAAATGAAAAAGATAAAAATCAATAAGGCACTTGCTTTTAAAAGGGGAGAGAGAAAGATTCAAGACTTGTAACTACCTGACCGAATGTATATCCAGCACCACGAGGAGAGATACCCCAACCACAACGGTCATCAGGGTCAGACCATAATAAGTCACACATTGGTCCTTCATGGGGCACTTCTTGAACTCGATCAAAACTTCTTATGTTGTCAAGTGTCTCGATAGATGGAGACAAACCACCATGCAGACAAAATATTTCTGACTCAACCTGCAAAGCAATAACATCATGAACTGATGGTGCCAAAAAATTTGTACAAAAAAAACCATCGGCTTAGTCAGATAAGTCATACATGTAATCTTCCATATTATAAGATCTTCCATTCTTTGCATTTTTAATAATACTAACGTCTTGCAAATGATTCGACACTAGCAAAAGCAATACCACAGCAGAACAAAAGTAATTTTTAGTTCAAAAGAATAATGCCAGCACAACGCAACAACTGAACATCTATATATTAAATGACTTGAATACTCATGTGATCCGGGACATCATAAAAGACACTAACCAAGGCTGTCAGTGGGAAATAGTCAAAGAGGTCTGTAAAGATTTTCCAAACATTTGCGTTGCCATACCTGCAAGTGAGGCAAGCTTTGTTATGCAAATTGCAAAATCTACAACCCAAATAACCAAGTGCTTTTCTAGGTAGATGTCGCTGATGTATGAGATAAAATAATATACAAACAATGTTATTAGCAAGTAATCATAGGTCTGAAGGATCAACAGAAGCAGGTAGAACAGAAAGTAAAGAAAGAAAAGACATTTTTGAAAGACTATCCCACACATGCACATGTAGCAACAGCAAAAAGAAGGATAAGAATAATGCTAATGATGATAAAAAAAACCACTTGCTGCAATTAGCAGCATCTACAAAACAAGGAATTTAAAGAAGACTCACTTTCGCAGACATTCGTCATAAAATCCATAAACCTGAGTAATCTGCCAGACAGAAGAAAATAGAACGAAATCCTGTGTTAGATAAAAAGAATACGATGACAAAAAAAGTACTAACCAACAACCCAATACACTAGATATATATTGTAAAGAGGAACCAAATTAAGAAAAAAAATGTGTGCCAACCAAGTTCTCAACAATGGGAAAAAGGACTGGAGAGACGGTGCCATGCAGTATTTAAGGCGACTAACAGTGACGACTATAAGTGGAAAAAGACTAAAGCATTAGTGTACCTGACGACTTTCATGGTTTCCTCTAAGAATAGTGAGTCGCTGAGGATATCGCATCTTTAAGGCGACTAACAGCTGGTAAGAGCATAAAAAGGAGAAACAGTATCAATATACGTCATACTCTGACCCCAATGTAAAATGACAAGAACGGGCTTGCTGATTAATCTGGCTACTCTTAAATGAAGAAAAGGACATATGTATATTGGATCCCCGTACCGTAACTGTTTCAACGGAGTAATAACCACGGTCCACATAGTCTCCCATAAACAGGTAATTGGTATCAGGGCACTGCAAAAGAGAGACATATGGATGAATAACTGAAAGATTTGTAGACCTATTTATACATGGGTAACCAAAATCAATACCAGAGCTGAAATACATGGAGAATGGTAATTGATAGCAAAATGCATGCTGAACAAAAATAAGACTAGCATCCACTGTGCTTTTCAGTAATTTTGTAGATCTTACCATTCCCCCTATACGGAAAAGCTCTTGAAGATCATGAAACTGTCCATGAATATCACCGCATATTGTCACAGGGCTTTTCACAGGCTGCATATAGGAAATAATCAGATAATTAATAATGACTCTTCTTGGAAAAGAAATAAAAGGAAAGAGTTCAAAGTATAATATCATCGTGCAGCAGAATCTAGAAAACTGGAAATATAATCGCCAAGAGCAATGATGATGTACAAGTACTCAACCAGATAAAGATGCAAGACCACGAACTAACCTGAACGTTGCTTTCGTCCATTAAGATCTCCTTGGCTTTCTCGCATAATGTTCTAACCTAAGGAAAATAAACAATACTGATCAGCTTTTAAATTCCGAAGGAGGTATGGGATTACTAGTAATAATCATCATCGAACACATGACTTGAAAGTCTATACGTATAGAAATACACCCACAAGTACTGATCAGCTTTTGGTGATATCAACAACTGTTCTCCTTTTACTTTTCTATTTCTTTCTCCTGATTGAAAAGTCAGTGATGCAGCTAACTGAGGCGAAAAATATAGTTTTAACATCTACATCAAATTCACCAGCATCATGTCAAGAAATATTAAAGCAGTCCACGAGAATCCTGATTGTCAGAGGAATCCACATTACCAGGCACATAAAAACACGAGCTTAGATGTGGCTAATCACTTTATGCAGCCAAAATTTAGCATCAAACCATAGAAGAAAAGCCAATTCTCCAACCCATAAAACTCCGGCGAAAATGAACACTCGTGAGACCATTCTCCAAACATTTTCCGAAAGATCTCAATTTGGATGAAACCGAAAATATCCAAATTATTTCGACGATGTCATACCCGGAGAACCTCAAACAGAGAGAAATTCAATTCCTATCGTAACGAAAAGCAGATCCAATAATCGATACAACTTAAGTCCAGATCAACAAACTAGAAAAAAAACATCAAAGTAATCATCTACAGAGCAAATGGCAGGTACCTGTTGCTCCGAAAGAGGCTTGCACTGCATGAGCTGCGAGATCTGCTCATCAAGATCAATGGTTGCGTCCGTGGGAATAGAATTCGCTCCCATTCTCGTCACTTTGTATTTGTCCACTTTCCTCTCGTCCAGAATAGGAAACAGGACTTGGTTTCCAAATTAGGAGCAGCCCCAGCCCTAAATTGGATGAAATCTGCGTATTCTCCACTTTCTCTCTCTCTCCGTCTCTCGCTTTGTGAGCAGCGAAAGAAGATCGAATTGAGATGGCGCGTGAGAAGAGAGGCGAGTGGTTTGTACTTTGTACCTTTCTAGTTCTCTACGATATTACCATACTACCCCTTTCATTATACGAATAAACATAATATTCGCCAGGATAAATTGGTACTTACATAAAAAACTTATCCGGGAAAAAGAGGGGTTAACAGAACCGGTTGAAGAATAAGAAAAATTTCACGGTTTAATTAAACCGGTTTCAGTTTATTTAACTGATTCGGGATGAGTCTCTCTCTCTCCCCGATGATGATGACGATATCTGATTCCGGTGAACAGATTGAGCAAGAGCCACACATCCTAGAGAAAACTTTGATTTCTCAGGATGAATATGCAGAAGACTTGCTGAAGATCATTTACTCTGTTGGAGAGATAAGCCTAATGAAGGAAGTGAGCTCTTCGCCTTTTACTTCGATTTCTGAGAAAGATAGAGAACAGATTCATTCGGCTTCTGTTGAAGTTTCTACCTCCGAAACCGAGGTGATGAATGTTGATTGTCTTGGAGTTCTTTCTTTACCTCAAACTAGTTTGAGAGTTCTTGAAGACGATAAGATTGGTGGGGAGCTGCAACTGATTAAAGAAATGTATACTGCAAACGTTTCTTTATCTGAGATTCCTAAAGAAGGCGATCGATTTGGAGATGATGTGTACATAATTGAGGAAGTTAATGACACTGATAGGGCCATTGTTTCTATCTCTGAAGTTCAAGGATTTGAGCAGGAGAAATTGGTCTCTGATAGTAAAGAAAGTTCGAAACTTGAGAAGAACGAAGATTTCGATGCTCGAAGGCTATTGAAGGCAGAGAAGAGAAGATTTCGGAGAGATGTCGAAGTTGGGACAATGTTCAGGAAGAGGGTTGATATGAAAAATCTCGCTGGGGCTCATGAGATAGAAAAGAATGGAGATTTCTCTAAAGAGAAACACAAGAAGATGGAAAGAGTTGGAGTTAAGGACAATGCTTTTGTTGGAAGATCTGTGAAGCTCGAAATGATTGATGATACAGCGTTGGTTGATGTTGTTTCTTTCTACAAGAAAGCTAAAGATCATCCTAAGAGACCAGTAAATGCACGCACTGAGAAAGATGCACCAAGAAAGCATAAGAAGATTGAAGAGAAACCAATTGATAAGGGAAATGCTTCTAACGTTGTTGAAAAGAATGCATCAACCGAAGTTTGTGACGATGGTGGATCGAATGGGAAGCAGCTGCGGATAACGCATTCTAGTAAGCAAATGGAGTCTATGAGGTATGCGAACATGGCGAATCAGAAGGAACTTTGGAGTTACGTGTATGCTAGGCTCCTACCTGAGGTTGTAACTGAGTATGAAGGTTTAGTTAGCTTGAAGAATCAGAAAAGGCCTAATCTGAGGGAGAGTGGCATCGGTACTCTTGGTACGCCTCGTTTACTTTGCTTGTATCGTATTTGCTGCATTGATTACATGAGTGTATTTTCTTAGCTAGCATCTTGTGTGTGTTGTTGTTGGTTGAACATGTTGAGACAAACTGTATGTCTAAGAAAGATATGTCATCCAGTTTTAGATTTCCTAGCTCATGTATCACCGTAAGCTATATTGGATGCATTTTGTGTGTGTGTCTATACTAAAATGGGTTTGCTTTGCTACGGTTTACAGTGTTGTCTTTCTCAAGAATCATCACAAACAAATCCAGTCATATTTAGCAGTGGACAGTTGTTGTTTTAATGCTTTTCAATGTGTTTTAAGCCTCTCTATCTTTTGCTGTTTCCTGTTTCTAGCCTTTTGATTTATGATTTTGATCTTTGTTGTTTACAGATCTGTTCTTTGTTTATCCATTCTCTCCTCAGTTCCAGTACACAACATTTCGTTTTGATAAGCACTTTTTGTTTTCATTGCCTCAGGTCCCATATCGGCTGTACCAAGACGAAACCGCGTGAATGTCTTTGTACACTGAACTGTGAGCTGCGGAACTCTTTGTACACTGAACTGTGAGCTGAAGAACTCTTTGTACACTGAACTGTGAGCTGAAGAACTCTTTGTACACTGAACTGTGAGCTGAAGAACTCTGTCAAAGTCCAATGTTCTCCAATTTCTCTTTTCTAAGACGCAATAAAAGTTGCCTGAGCTGACATTAATACTAGCCATTCTTTCTGTATATAGATTATTTGGTTCATACTGTAGAAAGAGGTCCTTAGAAGTGTGTATATGGCCATATGATTCATTGGCCAAAACCGTACATGTTCATACATCTTCAATAAAGTCAAGGCCTTCAAATCATTTCTTTTTCTATCTGTCCTTAGTTCTTATCGGTTTGTATCAATGCTTCTCGTAGTGGAAGCTAGTGTTACGGGTTATGTTACAGGCTTTAACGCAAAATGCCGGCAAGTGCGAGGATGAGATGTTTTTGGATATAGAAGTCCAAAGTCAGTCGCCGACATACAATCCAGAAAGAGAATACCAAACCGACACGCAGGTTAGAAACTGAGAGATTAATAAAAACAGCACGCAATCTGGGAGAAATTTTATAAGAGGAGAAAGACAAGAAAAGAATTCACAACAACAAAAAGTCAAATAAATATCTCAACCTCTCTCTCTTCTCTTCTCTGTTGATTCTATCTCTTTGCGCAATACGTATCTCCTCTAATTTAGTTTCACGCCTTGTCTTTTGTCCGATCCCAATAAGGTGAACCAAGCAACTCTTAGGGTTTTTCTCAACCCCTGACTCTTTACCGTTGATTTCTTCGATTCGTTTTTGTATTGAGCTTCTATCTCAGATGTATCTCTTTTGAATTCGAGTTGCAGCTTAGGTTTAATATGCTTTTTGCAATTTTTATGCTCACATTTTCCCTCCTTGTTGCGTGATTCTGTTGGCATTTGTGTGTTTTTATATTCGTTGGGTTCGATCATGATGATATCTGGATTTCTAGCTCTCTTTCCTAGCTGCTATTTATTTCTTGGATTGCTATTCTTCTAACTAAATCTCGTCTTGTGATTTTCTAGGAATTTGTTTTTGATTTAAGAACTACAGAGTAAAGAGAGCTGCTTAGAGGACTTGAGTTATTGATTATTGTATCGAAGGATTTGTTTACAAGCTAGTTAAGGTTTTAGGACGTTAAACATTTCAATTATGAGTGCATCGTGGGCTGATGTAGCTGACTCAGAGAACAGGGGTTCTGGGTCTTCTAGTCAGAATTCTCATCCGTCACGACCTGCTTATGTTCCTCCACATCTAAGGAACAAGCAAGCATCTTCTGACTCTGTTGCTCCATTGCCAGCAAATGATCGTGTAGGTTATAGTGGTCCACCTTCTGGGTCTCGATGGGCTCCTGGTGCTACTGGTGGTGGGGGTAGTTACAGGAATGATGCAGGTCATTCTGGCTATGGCTATGGTGGACGAGGAGGTGGTGGTTGGAACAATAGAAATGGAGGGTGGGATCGTAGGGAACGTGAAGTGAACCCCTTTGAAAATGATGATGTCGAACCAGAATCAACCTTTAACGAGCAGGATAATACAGGAATTAATTTTGATGCCTATGAAGATATTCCGATTGAGACCAGTGGGGATAATGTGCCTCCTCCTGTCAACACATTCGCAGAGATAGATCTTGGGGAGGCACTGAATCTAAATATCCGTAGGTGCAAATATGTAAAGCCAACACCTGTACAGCGTCATGCAATCCCAATATTGCTTCAAGGGAGGGATTTGATGGCTTGTGCTCAGACAGGGTCAGGGAAGACAGCTGCTTTTTGCTTTCCAATAATTAGTGGAATAA
The DNA here is from genome assembly GCA_900406315.1 of Biscutella laevigata subsp. laevigata. Taxonomy (NCBI): domain Eukaryota; kingdom Viridiplantae; phylum Streptophyta; class Magnoliopsida; order Brassicales; family Brassicaceae; genus Biscutella; species Biscutella laevigata. The sequence goes on from OVAU01001286.1 coordinate 12,568, forward strand.
TGAAAGATCAGCATGTAGAGAGACCCCGTGGTTCACGGACAGTTTACCCACTTGCAGTCATTCTCTCACCAACAAGGGAGTTGGCAAGTCAGGTTGGGGCTCTTCCAAGGACGAGATTCTATTGCGTTGATAGAAGTCGTTTTCTCATATCTCATTCTGTAAATTTTGGCAGATACATGATGAGGCAAAAAAGTTCTCCTACCAAACTGGTGTGAAGGTTGTTGTTGCTTATGGAGGAACACCTATTAACCAGCAGGTATATTAACGTGCAAATAGATTTTTTTCTTGTGGGATTCTGCTTGTGACTTCTGAGTTTTTTTTCATGGGTACGTCTTTGCTGTATGTTTTATGTGTTGTCTCATAGACTTTTTTTGGCTTTTGAAAGCGTTTTTCTCTCTAAGATTACTCACATTTTTAAACACGTTTTGGTTTTTGATTCAGCAATCTATCATGCTTGAGAAGGATTTATTAATCTGTGACTATGTCATACGGAAGCATTGGTAGATTTTCGTAGCTGATGTGTTACTTAAATTGTTTTCGAACACCAAAATGTTTATCTCGTGCCTTGTTATTTCGCAGCTCCGGGAACTTGAGAGAGGAGTCGATATTCTTGTGGCAACTCCTGGTCGATTAAATGATCTGCTCGAGAGAGCTAGAGTCTCAATGCAGATGATTAGATTCTTAGCTCTAGATGAAGCCGATAGGATGCTGGACATGGGTTTTGAACCACAAATTAGAAAGATTGTTGAACAAATGGACATGCCTCCACGTGGAGTTAGACAGACACTGTTGTTTAGTGCTACTTTTCCTATAGAGATTCAGGTTGGTTTACTCGTTTGTAAAATCACTTTTTCTTGATTCACTTTCTACATGAAAAAAATCATATTTTTTTACCCTTTTCTTGCTCCACTTTTTTTCTATTTTCCGTATGTGTTGATTCTTGTGTTCCATACCTTTTCTGTGTAAATTATCTGCTAGTTACATCTTTTATATTGGGCTTCAGTCTTAACGTCCTTTTGCCTCCACCTAGATTCGTGTGGTTCTCTGAAAATCGAAGGGAAAGGATAATTGGTTAACATAAACTGAAACTGTATGTGATGATTGGTTGTAAATAGTATATAAAGCTATATCCTTTTCTAAGAGTGATTTCCGGGTGTAAAGCTGCTTACTTCTTCTAGACCTGCTATGATAGTGTTTGCCACTTAATGACATGGTATTGATAGTTTTATCGAAAATTGCATGCTCCTTCTCTAATGGATGATTGTGAATGTTTTACGGCAAGCTTTAGATAGATTAGTTTCGTGCTTATGTTTCCTGTGTTATTAAACGATTCAAGTTGCATAATATTCGTTCCAAGAACGTTTATGTGTTTGCATATTCTTTAGCAAATTTCAGAAGATTGGCATGTTTGCTTCTTGTGCAGAGACTCGCAGCTGACTTCCTAGCAAATTATATATTTTTGCCTGTTGGTAGAGTCGGTTCAAGTACTGATTTAATTGTCCAAAGGGTTGAGTTTGTCCTTGAATCCGACAAGAGAAGTCATCTCATGGACCTGCTTCACGCGCAGAGAGAAAATGGCATCCAAGGAAAGGTAAAAATGATACTCGTTTTTTTGGAAGGTATCATCCGTTGTTTAAGTAGTTCGTGATTTCTTACCAAAGTAGCTGGTCTTGTCTCACATTTCAGCATGCTTCCTCATATTTCTAGTGATTGTTTTATCTTCCATAATTGCAGCAAGCACTGACCTTAGTATTTGTGGAGACAAAGAGAGGAGCTGACTCTTTGGAAAATTGGTTATGCATCAATGGCTTTCCTGCAACCTCCATTCACGGTGACAGATCACAGCAGGTTTGAGAATTGACTTGAAGCTGAAAATCTTGCATGCTAATGTGGACATCTAAAACCAATCAAACCGATTCAATATTTATACCAAAGAGAAGATCTCTTGTTGGATATTGTTCATTTAAAGCTAAATCATAGACTCAAAATCTGGAAGAAACTGTTGAACTTAACTATTTGTTCATCATTTGCCCATTGGCTAGATGTACTAAGCTATGTTGTGTTGTTATATATGCATTGAAGGAAAGAGAAGTGGCACTTAAATCCTTCAAGAGTGGGAGAACACCGATTTTGGTTGCAACGGATGTCGCAGCTCGTGGTCTCGACATTCCTCACGTGGCTCATGTTGTGAACTTCGATCTACCAAACGACATTGATGACTATGTCCACCGTATTGGACGAACAGGACGTGCTGGCAAATCAGGACTAGCAACTGCCTTCTTCAACGATGGCAACACCTCACTAGCCAGATCCTTAGCTGAACTCATGCAAGAAGCTAACCAGGAAGTCCCTGAATGGCTCACACGGTATGCATCACGTTCCTCCTTTGGTGGTGGTAAGAACAAGCGGTCTGGTGGACGGTTTGGTGGCCGTGACTTTAGAAGAGAAGGAGGATCTTACAGTAGAGGTCCTAGAGGAGGTGGTAGTGATTACTACGGTGGTGGTGGAGGAGGCTACGGTGGTGGATACGGTGGTGCTCCAAGCGGTGGATACGGTGGAGAAACTCCAAGTGCTTGGGACTAATAAAAGCTCCCAATGGTTTTTTGGTTTGGTTATAATTTTGACTATTTATTTTTCTTCTACATTCCCAAATAGTGTATGTATTGACCCTTGCACAGTTGCACTTATGAGATTTCACTCAAGAAGATGGTTATATAGAAACTAATGTTGCTGTTTTAGGGATTTTGATCATTTTTACAAGGGCCCTAAAAAGCATTCACTTTCAAAGTTTTTATTATCTCTATAATATTATTTAAGGATCAACCTTTAAATCAGTAAAATATTACATGATATGTCATTAG
>OVAU01001287.1:0-15426 GCA_900406315.1 Biscutella laevigata subsp. laevigata
GTGGATACGTTTCAACTTGATTTGTTTAGTTAGTTGGTCACAAAAGGTTAAAACCTATCAATATCTGTAAAAGGAAGGCTATTGCAAAAGCAAAATGAAAACAAATAGACTCAATCTGGAAGAACAAAGTGTAGCAATAAGGGATCTACAAATCACATCCTATAAACAAATATGGACAAAGAAACCAAAGACTACAAATCACATTCTAAATTAAATCATATAATATGAAAAATAAAACAAAGAGCTCATCAGGAGTGTTAAATGGGTAAGTCAGCGTGTCCCTCGCGGCACATGATCCCTTGATTAACAAGACAGCGATGATTAAGCTTTTGTCTCAGTACTAGCTACCATTCCTTTCTTATAATTACAATCTTTTTAATTTACTTAAAAAATTTCAAATTCTTTCTGCTGATTGTTTCGGTTTTTCTAGACTTCTCCTTAGTCTTGAGATTTATAAGACTAGAAGCAAGACATAAAAAGTTGACCCTTTATACACTTATAACTTTTTAATTTAGGAAAAAAAAAAAACAATTGAATTAGATATTTTTAATAAAATTTTAGTTATATTTGTGGGAAAATCCAAAAATAGATTTATTGAAAAGAGATTATTAAGAACAGAAAAGGAATTAGCTTATTGAAGATTTATTGTGCATAATATAAAATAAAATTAATATGAAGATGAATTAGATTGTCATCAAGAACACAAAGAACTTTGATTTTGATTCATAGAAGAAAATTACATGATTTTGTGTCTTAGGATTACATATATAAAAGACTATAGAAAACCATAGACTCTAAACTTGGGTTATTCTACATAAACTAATTAATTATTTTAAAATTTGGCTCCAAATAATTTAAAATTATTGTAAGGTTTTAAGCGAATGTTTGATAGGCTTGTACTCAAGACCACTTCTAAATTAAATTATGGATTTGATGAACTTCTAATTTTTCAATTTATTTGCTTATAGAAAATTAATATATACAATAGTTCACCTTTCAAATTTGTGTTCTCTATTATTTTTTTGTTTCGTCGAGTGTTTTCACTGAAACTCGAAATCCTAATATGATAATTAATACTACAAAATATTTTATCATTAGATTAACATTTGCTTGCTGTTATTTTAGTTACATATTTGGATGTATACACAATATCAATATAATGCAACATCTGTTAAAACTAGCTAGTTCTTTTTAACTACATCAAAAAGTTAGCTATAAAGTTATGGAGTTTTTTTGTTACACTGTATAGATCACTAGCTTATAGTATTTTTTTTTTGTTGATAATCCATGTATTCCAACATCCCGACAGAGCAAGAGTCCACGTGTTAGCTATCGCTTCGTTCAGACTAGTCATGTGTTAGCTATCGGTGACCCGACCTAACAGGGGTCCACATGTCATTTCCTGGAGTATTGCAACCCACCGATAAATTCTACAGTGGTCAGGAATCGAACTCAGGTGGCGCTATTCACAACTGTGAGCCCTTTACCACCAAAGCTAGATGCCCCGATTCTTATAATATATTTTATCTTAACCGTACGTATAAATCGAGTAAAATAGATTAGAGTTGATTTAGAATCATAGACTAAATATAAAATACGATCTATATTAGCTCTTCATCTAGCTCAGGTGTTTACTCTCTCCTCTTTGACACCGACCAAATTCACGCCTAACATCATATAGTATTGCTACAAAACGTGATCCAGTTAATATGTATATATTAAAATTATTATAAAATCTGATAATAACCACTTAACAGTATAATATTTGAAACCAAGATATGTAATCTAGTGTTTTGTGCTAATATGGTCTCTGCATTACCATATAGGATCGAGTTTTCTATAATGCATATTGTGACAAAAAAAAAAAAACAGTATTATATTTGAAGAATTTGTACTATTTTTCTTGAGCTTTTAACCAGTTATGGATCAAAAATATAAATTGTAACGTGGGGGATAATTAGAAGGTTGAAAGGGAGCATTCCATTTATGAGATGCGATTATGCGTTTATGACTTAAAATGATGATTGTTTAAAAAAAAACAAATTGTGAGTTTGCACGTGAATTTTTAATCAAACCCAACAAAAAAGCATCTTCTCTTCTCTTAATGCGTTGACGATGAAGAAGACAAAAACAGAACAAAGTAAAATTCACAGTTCTTTGTTCTACAGAGAGACAATTTCGGTACTATACATCTTCTATATATTATTGGTACACTGATTCTCTATACCTAAAAAATGATAATTGTCATTGTGTTACACTGTTCCTGGATAATTCGAAAACAATATGTAGCCATTTATTCTAAAATGTTGATGCATCATTATCAAAATAAAATAAAATGTTGATGCACTTTATGGTATATGCGTTGCGATCCAAAATAACTTGCCATAAAAGGCTAAGACCATGTCCATTAGGACATATTAACGATCTCTATGACATCATAATAGAACAAAAGAAAAAGAAAAAATATGTAAACTATGAGAAACGGTTCTAAAATAAGGGATTCGAGAAGCGGATGAGAAGTGGCACGTGGCGGCTCATGATTGGCTCGGGGAAAATGAGATGCAAACGATGTCGTTCTCGGTTTGGTCTCTCTCATTTGTCGCGAGAGAGAAAAAAAAAGTAGAAGAGAACGAGGCGGCGATTTTTTCGGCGATCGTTTATCGTCGAATCGACGACGATAGAGGAGAAGAGACGAAGCTTTCTCGTCGAGGAGAGACGAGGCTTAATCGTCACCGACGGGAGAAGGTGGAAACCCTAATTTTGCTTTCGTTTTGTTGTTTGGTTTTTTTCCGGTGAGTTCCTATCTTCCGGCGAGATTGGAAGCTTCCGGCGAAGGTTAAGAACCTTTAATGGAGATGGATTTTACAAATTAAGATTTAAGGGTTCTAAACTATTGTTTTTTGATTAAATTTGATTATTAAATTCTGTAGAATCCCATTTTTAGATTCAACTAATGAAGTTGCTCTAAGCCTCTTGCACATGCTCTGATATTGGTCACCATTTTATAATCCCATTCATAAACAACCAAAAATAAAGAGAGTATGTTGCTGGTTTTAATTAACGTGTCTGATCAAGACAACACAACTTAAAACTTGGTCGCTAGCTATATATGTCATGCAGATTCGTTCTCTATGTTTACAACTTGCTTGCTTAAACCTCAGTTTTAAACATATTTTTAATATTCATATAAAGACAACATCCTTCCACCATCGTCTAAGGTTCTCTCATTTGGCAATTTGCAATATTTTAGATTACCTTAATCCAATAATTTAATTTCTCTGGTTAATGATTGCAATTAGCGTCAGAAGCCTTTTCTCTATGTGGTCCCACTAGACAAAATATAAGTTTTAAAGAAAAACATTTCTTTATTTATTTAGGGTTTGATGTACTATAATTAGTGGGTGTAATATTTAATTATGGTCACATCTGGAATTTTCATCCGATCCGAAAAAATCGAATCGTAACCGAACCAAAATTTCGGATTCATATCTAATTTGGATATGAGCAAATATCCGAACGGATCACGATTTAGATATTCATGGATATCAAATATTATATTATCCGAATAACCATGAATATTATCCGAATATCCATGGATATCCGAAATTATTTGGACAACCCAATTTCTCGGCTTTTTGTTCGGATTTTTAAAGATTTTTTCAGATCTTTTTAGGTTTTTTCGCACTTTTCGGATTTAATTTGGATTTTGTTCTTATTTGGGTTATTTTTATTCAATTCGGATCGGTATCCGAATCAGATTCGAAAAATATTTCGAATATTTTTCGGATCACATGACAATATCCGCTATCTGATCCGAACCGACGAGATCCGAACCGAAACCGAACCGATAATGGTTTGGATTGCATATGGATCTTAAATCCCATATCCGAAAGATCAAAAATCCGAAATATCTTAACCGTACCCGAACCGATTATCCGAAATCTTAGGACTAGTCACACATTTTCACAATCTCTTTCTAATAAAAAAACAAGATTTTGACCTTTTCTGGAAATTAGCTATAAGTTTTTTACAAATTCGAAACTCTCATTTGGTCACTAATCTTGTTAAATGTTTAAACATTAGACTAATGTTACTTATTATCTATTATCTAATTTTAAATTTTGGAGGTGTGGTATGCACAAGTCATTAGCAATAAATATTAATAACTGTTTGATACATAAGTAAGAAAAAATATACTAATCCTTAGAGAATATTCTCAGTTCACCACATATTAAATCGAGACTATTGCAACCTACACCTATAGATTATATAAAGTTTAAACCCCAGGCAAACCAATCAAAACTCTAGTAATGTTAAATAAGTCTAGTAATTATATTACAACTTACAAGTAAAATTTTAATTCACATAAAATTAAATGGGTTAATAATTGGGCTAATAGTATAAACAGCCCGTTAATAGAAATCAGGCCATGGTACAAATGGGCCTAAAGACCTAAGTGTTTCAAATCCTTATACGCCTAGAGTTACTTAAATTCGAAAATATTTTAAGAAAATATTTTAAAGAAAATTTTACTATGTATATAATTACGTGGTAGGAACTTAACGTAAAAAATGTATATATCTAAAGTTTGTATGAGATAAATTGTAGAGAATTTTGCAAGCATTGTCATATAATGATAACTATTTGCGTCTGTTGGCAAGTAGTTTTTTTTCCCGAGATATGTGAGTAAAGAAAAAAGGCACTTAGGTGTGGTTAATATCATTTTGCCCTCATTGAGTAAGTGATCGATTTACTTTGTTAATTATGAGCCGTTGGATTTTGTGTTTTCGTTACCCATCTAATGGCTGATATTAATTTAGTTCAGCTCGTTAGAGGCGAGCTAAAGGATGGAGCTTTTGGGAACCGGGAAAAACAGTGTACTTGTCATCTCTTTCGTTTATGTTTCGCCGGATAAAGCATTTACCCAGTGTGCCAATGGTTGATATGTGGGAACCTCGTTATCTGTTTGTTTTCAAAATAAAACAGAGTGTTTTGGAAACCCTAGCTTTGTTATCACCTGAGGCTGTTCTTATTTCATATTTGTTCGAGAGAGACTTCGTTTATGTTCTCATTATATATGGACCCTGTGTATTACACTTGCTAATTGTGAATTTAAATTACAGTAGTGTTCTCTTGTGTTACATATTGTGAATTTGACTAGATGACGACGATATTGTGAATTTTAATTTGATTTGTGATTTTGAAGTGCAGAAGTGTTTTCATGTTTTACATGTAGTGTAAGTGTGGGAAACCGAATTTGAATTCGTCGAATTTAATATGGAATTTGTGACACTTACTTCATAACGAATATATATATGTTGTGTTTTACTTTGAAGAATTGGAATTAGGTATATCATTTTTGAGTTCGAGGTATTATATATTGATATTGTGAATTGCAGAAGTGTAATCATGTTTTACATATAGTGTAAGTGTGCGCAACCGAATTTGAATTCGTCGAATTTGATTAGGATGGTGTGACACGAATTGATAAGGAAATTGTTGTTTTTGAATTGGTTGAATTGATATTGATAACACGAATTTGAGTTCGAGGAATTATCTATTGATATTTTGAACTGCAAAATTGTATTCATGTTTTACATATAGTGTTAGTGTGCGCACCCGAATTTTAATTCGTGGAATTTGATATGGATGTTTTTGCATGAATTGATAAGGAATTTGTTGTTTTTTAATTGGTCGAATATGTTGTTTTCATGTTTTACATGTAGTGTAAGTGTGGGAAACCGAATTTGAATTCGTCGAATTTGATATGGATTTTGTGACACTTACTTGATGACGAATATGTTGTGTTCGTGTTTAAATAGTATGTTACTTTGTGCAAACGAATTTGAATTCTTCGAATTTGATATATATGTTGTGTTTTACTTTGAAGAATTGGAATTAGGTATATCAGTTTTGAGGAATTATATATTGATATTGTGAATTGCATAAGTGTATTCATGTTATACATAATTTAGTATGAAAGCAGTATTAAATTGTGATCATTGGATCAAGAATTGAGATATGAAAGTTCGTAAAATTAGTAATAGACCGTGATTGTATATGAGTGAATCTGATGGAGGTATAGTCGATTTAAAGAAAGAATTTCATATATGGATGTAGGAACCTCTGAATTTGGAAGTGGGATTTTCAATGGAGGCAAGATCTAATCATGTTATTTCATCATGAAATGTTATTTTGTTTTCACAATTATGATAGTTATTATGGATTGAGGTTTGAGAACTTTATTTTGATGAATTGAAAGTTTAGAACATGAATTTAACAACAAACTTGCTTAGAATAATACAAAGCAAATGTTTAGGAAGCCTAAGTTATAGAAATAATTTTAGGTGACATATGTGAAAAAAGCAACAGACTTGCTTAAATAAAACAAACTTCAACATAGATAAACATAGTTGGGACAGGTCTGCAAATCATAGATGAAATGGCTGATTTTTTCCTGTAGATACCAACAAGACGAATTCAGAGGGATTAAGATTTGAGTAAAAAGCTAGTTATCAAAGGCTAGTTACAACCAGAATTTTTGGAAAGACTCTTAACATATCTAAAGATCATTACACAGTAAAGACAATAACTAGAACGAGAGAAAATAGTGTTGATCTTAGCTAACTACCAATTGGATAGTAATCTAAATAATCTGATGCAGAATAATTATGGTAAACGCAAAGATTTGATACATCGGGCAATTACAGATGAAATCACATCCATTTGAAGTCGCACTCGAGGCTAGGTAAACATAAGTAAAGGAGAATGAAATCAATCGAGAAAACCTATATCCAAAATCAACAAAGAGAAAGAAGCTTGAGCAAAGAGAAAGAATGGAATCAATCGAGAAAGAAAGAAGCCTGAGCAGAAAGAAGGTGGAGAAGCAGAGGAGTTTACCTGGAAATATTAGAGGGAGGAGGAAATGATCTGAGACCGAAGCAGACAGTGAAGGTGGAGAGTGGAGGAGAAGCAAACCGAGCAGACAGAGAAGGTGGAGAAGCAAAGGGATAAGATGGCGACGGATAAGGCGGAGGAGGAAGAAGCCGGAAGGAGGAAGAAGTTCGGAGGAAGCACAAGCTAGGGTTTCTCAAGAGTGACTCTAATCTTAAAATCTGAAAGAAAATAGAAAGAAATTGAAAATGACTCTAGTCTCTCAATTTGTACAGGCTATTTAGTGATGAGGTAATGTATTTGATTTAGTTAACTTATTTAGTTAAATGGTCAAATTAGTAAAAAAGTCTTAAAAAAGTTGTCAAACACTTGAGCTTGTCAAATACTGTAATATCTTTGTCAAACGTGACAAAGGACGCGAATTGTTCTAAATTGTATTAAGTAGCATAAGAGTGGAGAAATATAATGTTCGGGTTCAAGTGAATTTAAATAGATTTAAATTTTTGGGGTGAAGTTTCTAGAATCTGTTCGAAGTTATTTTTGGCAAGTTGAGGTCATAGTCTGGAGATCTGAAATACTTTATGGATTCTTGTTCGAATATTTTCAACAAAAAATATTTAAAATATTCGAAATATTAAAAAATTCGAAAATTTAAATTATTTTCTTTAAAAATAAATATTAAAAAACACAAACTTGATAATAAAACATGAGAAATATATATTAAATATCTAAAAGAATTAAGATTAAACATTAAAATATATCAAATATCTAAAAATAATAGTAATTTTTGTATAATAATGCTTAGGTTCGGATCTTTCGGGTACTACTTCGGATTTCAGTTTCAGGTTGAATTTTTATCCAGATCCGAAATAGTATCAATTAGAAACCATTTTCGGTTTTTCATATTTTAATTCGACTTAAGATTGATATTTTTCGGATCGAATTCAAATTTCAAATTTAGATTTTTTTTACCCAGTCATAAGCATGGCATCCCTAAAATTTTCCAAATACTATGGATCTTAACAAAAATAAAATCGAATCTATTAATAAATAATTTTTATCAAAAAACCAGTCAGAAAATTGTGTATATTTAACATCCTACGAACCTAAGTTTAACTATTTATCCCATGACTGAGTTAGTAATAAGAATCTATTATATTAAAAGTTTACTTAAAAAAGTTATAATGGATTATTTTCTAGGATAATTTAAATTAAAATATCTCTAACCAATTAACTTATGTATTAAATAAATGATTCAAATAAATAATGATAATAATAAAATAATTTTCGTGCATATTTATTATATTTATCGATAATTTAATTAAGTTTTAAATGTAAACTAAAATATCTCTAACTAACTCACTAAGATATTAAATAAAAATATTAATAAAAATACGTTGGATTTATCTAATTACTTTCTAACAAATTTATTTTCAAACAAAAAATTATTAATAAAAATTCAAAATATAAATCATTAGTTAATTAAAAATATTTGTAATAATTTGGATTTATTTAAATTAAATCAATATTCAAAATCTAAATTTTATTGCATTATAAATTTCATCAAAATAAAAATTTATTTAAATAAAAAATACCAAAAAAAGATTAAAAGATATTCATCTATTATAATTATATCCATAGAATTAAGAAACTTAATAACGTATAATTACCATTAAATTCTATTAATTTATAATATATATATATATATATATATACGGTGATTTTAAATTTATTTAAATGTAAATAGAAACTATATTTTAATCAAATTTTTCTCAATTCCACAAATTTAGTTTATAATTCCCAATTTAAATTTTTCATTTTAAATCAATATCAATTTTGATAATATTTTAACTACTTATATCTTATTCAGTATATTCATATTAATTTTAAACACTATGTTAATATTATTATTTTTGTCAATATATTATTAATTTCAAAATAAAATATCTCTTATGTCTCTATTCACATATTAGAAATGATTGTTTAATAAACTATATATAAAAAATAAAAAGTTAGTAATTAGTTAGTAAATTTTATGTCCAAGTTGATATATTAACAATATATTATGTTAAAACAAAGTTTATCTACCTAAATAGTTATAATGAACACTTTCATTTAATTAATGACTAGATTAAATAAATTATATATCATATAATATATATGATGAATTGAATTCGTAACAAACTATACCCATATTTAATTTCAAAAATTAAACAATATTTTTACATTAACAAATACGATTATGATTAATATAAGATTAAAAAAATCAAATAATATTGTAACAACTTTTCAAAATTAAATCGTTTTCAAACAATATCTCAACAACAAAATATTCTCTTAAAATCTAACAATATCCTAATTACAAAATATTCTTTATTAAACTAATATTAATCCTAACTATATTTTCACGTAGATCATATGAATATTTTGCATTAATCTAAAAATTAAGTTGGATATAAAGAAAAGAATGTCACAATATATATATATATATATAATTATCTTACAAAGTTACATTTATAAAAATAAATTTAAATTTTATTATACTAAATTAATTTTATTAAAGTAGATGGATCTAAATGTAAAATTAAAAATATATATTTCACATGTAATTTTTTAAGAAATAAACAGCTAATATTTATAAAATAATATTATTGTTTAAGTTAATATTATCCAATAATATTATTGTTTAATAAAAATTACAATTTTCTAAATTATATAAATCTAAAGAAAATATTTATTAACATTTATTAGATTTCAAATATTTAAATTAAAAATAACAAAAATTTATAATTTGAAAATAAATCACCCACATATGATAAAGGGGAAAATTATAGTGATGTATTTACAAGAATGGAAAAAACCAAAAAAATCTGAACAATCAGTCCACTGGATTATGATTAAATTAAGAAACAAAAAACTAATAACGCGAGAAACAAAAGCTTTTTAGTTGTTGTCCGAAGAAGAAACACGTGCAAGAACGCTAAAGAATCGTCCGTTAACTTATTTTTTGTCGTATTAAGAAACGGCGTTTATAACATTTTAACAGAAAATGCCCAAACTCCTTCACTCTTCTCTCCTTTTCATCGGATTATTATTTCAAAACAAAACAAAACTAAAAAGAAAGAATATTAAAATTCTTCTTTTTTTTAAAGAATATTAAAATTCAATCAGCTTTATTCTTTGTTTTTCTTTTATATGTTTAAAAATTCACCACTGGTTCATTCGTGCATCTTTTTTTTTTCTTTATAATTAAATAAATGTAAAATAATAAATAAATACAAAAATGCAAGCTCAAATATGCCTACCAATTCAGCTAAAATGTGGCTGCAAATGCGAAGATGAATATCATCTAGTTGAGCAAATCAGAAAAACTCTAGTTTGAGTTTTGTCTTTTTTGGGTTATATGTCTGAACTTTCAATTTTTGTTTTTGTGTAACTGCAGATCTTCAATCAGACTTTCTTGAAGAGTTTTCGTGGAATCTGTAAGGTGAGTTTGATTTACTGGAGTTTGATCTTTCTTTTCTCCTGTTTCAATTTCAACTTCATTTTTTTTTTAACTGTAATATCGAATTTGGGATCCGATGAATTATTCTGTGATATCTGGGAGCTCAATTTATCCAGTGGATCCATTCGTGTCTTGCATGTTTGTTTTTGATCAGATTGGATTCTTCTAATAATGATTGCTATTGCTGAATTAGAAATATTTCTAAGAAAAGTTGTTGAAAAATAAACTATCCCAAAACTGATATCAAAACTAATTTCACTGGTCAAGATTTGTACTTTACCTTTATTGGCCATGTTTTGATTGATGGATCATTTGATATGGTTTGTAAAATCCTCATGAATCTGAAAGAACATAAAATGTGTCAATCTTCTCTTGTTTCTGGGATGATTCGAGTTTTTTATTTATAGCTTTCACCATGTTGGAGGCTCCGACTTATCTGGTGTCGAGAGATTTACCATCTTCATGTGAGGAAGAGAGCAAATGGATATATAACGCACACTGTGTGCTTCAGCTCTCATTCAAGAAGCGTTTGTTGGATGATACTGATGATGAACTAGTAAGAAAAATGTTACGGGTTGATTCTGAGGAGATTACAGAGACTCTTATGGTTGCTAAAACCTATCAGAGGTCGAATCAAAGTCAGCAAGGTGATCAACCTACACCACCTATAAGCCGGCTTGATCAAAACGCACTTATTAACTGTTTAGCTCATTGCTCGTTATCTGATTTCGGGTCTATAGCCTCAACGAATAGAACCTTACGTTCGCTCATCAAGAACAGTGAGTTGTATAGGCTGAGACGATCAAAGGGCATTGTGGAGCATTGGATTTACTTTTCCTGCAGGCTCTTGGAATGGGAAGCTTATGATCCAAACGGAGACCGTTGGCTTCGTGTGCCAAAAATGACATTCAATGAATGTTTCATGTGTTCGGATAAAGAATCACTTGCGGTTGGAACTGAGCTACTTGTATTTGGTAAAGAAATCATGTCTCATGTGATCTACCGTTACAGTATATTGACCAATACATGGACATCGGGAATGCAAATGAATATCCCGAGGTGCTTGTTTGGATCCGCAAGTCTTGGAGAGATCGCGGTTATAGCTGGAGGATGTGATCCTCTTGGGGGTATATTGAGCTCTGCGGAGGTTTATAACTCGGAAACTGGTGAATGGACGTTGATCCCGAGCATGAACAAGGCGAGGAAAATGTGCTCAAGCTTCTTCCTCGACGGAAGCTTCTTTGTTATTGGAGGTATTGGAGAAGGTAACTCGAAGATGCTAACGTGTGGTGAAGTCTATGATCTAAAGAAGAGGACATGGACATTGATACCTAACATGTTACCGGAAAGAAACAACGGAGGTGGAGGAGACCAGACTTCAGAGGCACCTCCGCTTGTAGCAGTTGTTCAAAACGAGCTTTATGCCGCGAATTACGCGCAGCAAGAGGTGAAGAAGTACGATAAGAGGCGTAATGTGTGGAATAGAGTGGGGAATTTGCCAGAGAGAGCGTCTTCGATGAACGGTTGGGGAATGGCGTTTAGAGCTTGTGGAGATCAGTTAGTGGTTGTAGGAGGGCCTAGGGCAATTGGAGGAGGGTTCATAGAGATCAATGTTTGTGACCCAAGGGAAGGTACTCAGCTGCATTGGAGAGTTCTTGCTTCAAAGCCTTCGGGAAGCTTTGTGTATAATTGTGCTGTTATGGGATGTTGATCAACACTTTGAGATCCATTCCAAAAGTTATTTACTTCTTGATTAGATTTTTTTTCTTCTTGATTTGTTTCAAGAGTCTTTCTGTTTTCTGTCTTTGTGGGGGTATTGTTGTTTCAGGCATAATCTGGAACTGAAAAGTTTCAATAAATTTGAAGAGAATTTAGAACAAACATCATGTTGTCTTGTCTCTCAACATTGTTATTTTTGTAATATGGTTTCATTATTAGCACTTCTTTTTAATATAAAGCTCTTAGAGATAAATTCTTTGATCTTCTAAAAGCAGATTACAGATATAGATCTCTCTTTGTTCTGAAATAACCTATTGTACTAATTAGGCAACGTAATTTTGACTCTTTTTAGCAACTTATGTCAGATTATGAAGAAAAAAAGTGTTTGATTTCAAGCCTCGAGCATAAACGACCTTCACTTTATTGTCAACTTTTTTACAAACAACAAAAGCTAAACAAACAACATCAAAGACATGAACTTGATTCACACATTCTAAAAACTAAGAGCTTTCCAAGTTTCCCTTAGTACTGATAAGCCTCACCAAACATCATCGACTCATGCTTATATCTTCTTGAATTACCTGCCTGCAGAGATACGGGAAAAATAGAAATATTTGTAAATTCGAAGAAAGAGATGTTGATAGAAGAATGAGAAGAAGAGCATACCTTGCTTATGATCTTCTCAAAAGCATCAGGTCCATTCTCTGCAATGTACTTCTCAGCAGCTGTTAACACATCATCGTCTTTCTTGCTGAAGATATCCATCTTCTTAGGCACATACCAAATGTTAATGCTTTGTGGATTCATAAACAAAGGTCTCACAAAGTGTTCATACACATAAGCAGCGCCACTGAAGTATGGAATAACAAGCCAGCATGTCAAGATCAGCTTCGTGTATGACCATATAGGTAACCTGGTTTTACAACAACATTGTCAGCTAAAACAATATTGGATTCCCTTTGAGAATGGGCTAAATAGTGCTTCCATCATCTTACCACTCGATGAGTTTGGCGAATGTGAGCTCGAAGAGAGTGAGTAAGGAGTAAAGGACCCAATATGTGAGCCACTGTTTGTCATCAGCGTGAGATTGAGTTTCAATTGCCATCACTGAGGCATATCTAGACATTGATACAACAAAAGAAGAAGAACCCGTTATGGAAAATAGTGAAAATCTGAAAGAAACAAAGATCATCCATGGAATAAAAAGGGGAGATATGGATTCACTTACAGTGGATAAACGAGACTAACAACAGGCCTGTAGAAATTCAACAACAGAGATCGCGATTAGCTTCACTCATAAGTTAAAACTAAACATTCCAAAAGATATAAAAGGAGAGGTCATGATCAAATAACAGCCAAGTAATCGGAAAAAAGGAAGGAGCTTTTAGGGCAAAAGGAAGAAACAGAAGAGGTTTAGGGTATTAGAATTTTTGCATCTAAAGGAGACGATGAATCAAAAGCAGAAGGAGAGAAGAGAGAGATCAGAATTGTACCCAGCAAGAACATCGAAGTTCCTGAGAAGAACCATGAGGAAATTTCCAGCTCCAGATCCCATCTCCAAGCTTGATTTGGCTCTGAATCTGATTCTTCCTCCACTATAACACTCTACGCACTGGAGACAGAAAGAGATAGAGAGAGAGAGAGAGAGAGAGAGAGAGAGAGAGAGAGAGAGAGAGAGAGAGAGAGAGTGAGTGAGAGGGCGAATAATTGTGTGGAAGAACCGGTTAAAAGTATTAACTTTTTAATGGTGGAAAAAGCGTGTAAGAAAACGAGATGAATAAAGAAAGCTACCATAATAATCGAAGCTTTTAGGAAACTGTTGCCAAGCAAAAAAAAAAGAAATTAACTTTTTTTTTTTTCCACTAGAATTATATTACACAAAAGTTTTAGTGAGCTACATCTCGGAATTACAATCCGAAGACAAACAAAGGCGGCAGATACAAAGATATTCCCGCAAATTAAGGCGACTACAATATCTGTTTTGGAAATCAGATATGCATCGCGAGCTAAGACGACTACAATCTCTGTTATCGAAATCAGAGATGCACCGCGAGCAAAGACCCACAACCGGACAAGCCAAGAGAAAACAACAAGAAAGACAAGACAAGCAAAAGACAAACAAGATACAACCAAAGCCGAAGAAAAGGACCTAAGGACTAACTAAGAAGAAGAAGCTCAATAGACGCTGGAACTGGAGGCTGAAAAGATAACCACGATGCCACTTATTGGGGGACTTCGAACGACTAAGACTGAGATACTCCTTCGACTTACACTGAGTACGAAGAGCCACGAGCAACGAGTCGAAACACCTAATCCCGGAAACTCGGAAGACGAACTTGTTAGCAACCTACTTTCGAGGGCACAATAGAAAACCGTCGACCACTGCAGAAACCACTGAACTACTGAACCAAGGTCCCGGAGAGAAACCCCACACCCAGCTATAAACTTCTTCAACCTAAGAAGTCAACCACTTGAAACAAAACCTAATAACTCTGGAGACCCGTAGAGCTAAAAAGTCAGAAACCAGAACAAAAATCCTAACTAGACAATGATGCACTAAACCCAACACCTAACTCAACAACTAAACCACCAAATGAAATATACTAAGGAACCAAACCAACATACCAACTAAGAAGAAAAGGAATTTAGACACTACTTACAACAAAACCTAGCCAAGAGAGCCAAATGGGTCAATCACAACTAGCTCCAGAACCGCTTGCACACAACACCGGCAAAAGACAACTCCACAACTCCACAACCACATCGACAAACAAAACCCCCACATCACAACCCATCCCGTCAAATCTTCCACCAAGACGAGCAAAGGAAAGGGGAATGGAGACAAGCAAGAAGAAGATAGGAAGAAAATCTTCACCGAGACATAGCCAACAGGGGTGACAGTGACACCTTCAAAGAAGACCGGCGAGCAACCCCCAAGCGAAAAGACACATCGACCAGGGGAGATCTATCCGAGACTGGACCAAAGTGCCGTCGACGGAGCACACCGAGAGCGGGAGAAGAAACCACAGGAAACAACCTAAAAAAAGACCCAGGATAACTAGAAAAAGCCGCTGAACAAAAGAGGGGAAAAGAGGAGAAGAAAGGAGGGAGGGTCGGCGACACCACTGCCGTAGCAGCTGGCCACCGGCCGGAGAAGGAGGTTGACGGCGGTAACTCTGAAAATAGGGTTTGGAAAAGTCCCGAGAGAGAAAGTCAAAAAAAAAAAATTAACTATCTTTTCGTTTTTTTTTTGTAAGAAGAAAAAGAAATTACAGTAAAACCTCTATAAATTAATAATGGTGGGACTG
>OVAU01001288.1:2844-13762 GCA_900406315.1 Biscutella laevigata subsp. laevigata
ATAATAGGGGTGGTTAACCCCGTTTTCATACCAAAAAAAAATGGGAGAGAGAATGATGAGCAATAATTTGTTATTATTCTCCGAAAGAGCATTCGAGTTAAGTCGGTGAGGAACTCTCTCAAGTCACAAGTTGTCTACAACATCATATCAAATCAAATGAACTTCCACTATTTGGTAATTTGTTTATCACCAAACACACACAAATTCGAATATATTTTATGTAAGGATTGTGGATGTATTATGTATGTACGAAATGCAAAACCCAAGAGTAATCCACTGTACCAAGAAATATCAATAAGANCACAAATTCGAATATATTTTATGTAAGGATTGTGGATGTATCATGTATGTACGAAATGCTAAACCCAAGAGTAATCCACTGTACCAAGAAATATCAATAAGAAAATTGGAATTGGCTTCAAAACAAGAGAAATGTGTTGAACAAGACATGATCCACAAAATTCTTGCAAGACGAAGCTGTAACTGGAGATACATCATGGGTTATGAGACAAACTCGTGTGCTTCCTCGATCACTTTCAGATTCCAATCTAGAACTTTTGTACAAAAAGAAACCTTGACAAACTCAAATCCCAAACAAAGCCAAAATAAGATGAGAAAATTGGGGGAAAAAAGCACACGAGTACTTGTCAATCAGCTCACAACCCGAGAGGGAAGTTGTTGATTTGTCCTTCCTCTAATACATCTTTTCCGTTCACCTTGTACCCAATCCTCATGCGCATCACAAGGGATTTCTGTCACAAACATTAAATTCTTTGAGTGTTAAGTCATCAACCAATCTTAGTTTGAGCATAGGTTAAGTTGTAGATCATGAAGTGTTATACTTCAACGCAGAACAGTTGATGTTGAAGATATAAATTTGGAGAGAAAACCGAAAGTAAAATGTGAATACCTTCCCGTGCTGACTGTTGGTGACTTTTAGGGTTTGAGTGATGGCACCATTACCGCTTGCCGGGATTGTGTTACTGCTAGCTGGATCCAAGTGCAGTTGGAGGAACTGGAAGTTACCAAGAAGAAAGATTTAATAAAAAATGGAGATTGGACAATTCTCAAGACAGAGACGTCTTTATGGCTCCCACACTATCAATTGGGCAGAAGGTGAATAAAAAGGAGAGGAAAAAGCAGAGAAGAATTTAGATGAATTTACCTTTGGAACAGCAGCCTGGAAGATAAAATCTGTGAAAGTATTAGGAGATAGATTAATAAAAGTAGACTGGATGTTTGTCGTTTGCGGATTCCCTGGTGACTTTGAGAAGGTGAACTCAATCTTCAAGGAGCTGCTCTCGTATGCAACAATAGGTGGATATGCTGGACCATTGGCTGCTGCAATAAGGAGGTAAGCCTGTTATTGATCTTTGTAAAAGAGTTTCAATAATCATGTAGTTTATTTTCAGGTCAAGACGTTTTCTTACCTTCCTTTGATGGGCCTGGAGAAAGACCATCTAACAAATCAAACATGCCGGCAGGCGCAGTCGTTGCTATGTGAGTTGGAGCTGGTGAAGAAAGTGGGTCTGGGTCTAGCGCAGCAGAGGGCTTAATGTTAGGGTCAGACGTTGATAATAAATCAATAGATGATGTGCTGTTTTGTGCTGGAGAAGGGGTTCCAATTGATAGAATATCCAGCAACAGATCTGGGCCAGCTTTTGGAGCCTGGGTTGCACCTGAAACAATGCAAAAAAAAAAAACATGAGTTATTTTCTTGCAAAGTCAGTGGAAAGATATTAAAAACTTTGTTTATTCAGATACAAATCAAAACTGAGCACGACAACAGTTGAAAGCAAAAGCTGTACAGATGCCAAAGAACTAACCAGATTGTGCTGACGATGATCCTAAGTCAAAACCAAGAAGATCCTGAAGGAAATCTGCACCAGATGAACTAGGAGCAGCCAAGACATCATCAGAATCCAGGTCCAACAAGTCCACAAGAGGAGCTGCAGCAGGTTTCTCAAGACCATTTGGAAGATTGACTGAAGGCTTAGCCATTGTTGAACCTGATGCAGGAAAAGTGCCAGCTCTCCTCACATTGAAGGTAGCCTCATCCAGTACCGGCATTCTCTCAACCAGAGACGACCTGTACATAGACCTCGATTTCATAAGCTTTGAGGGAGAGAGAACATTAAGAATTCCACTTGAAGATAGATGAGGAATAGAAGAACAAGGAATTTCATTAATCACCTGATACTTTTATGCCTGTCAACAATAGAATTGAACTCAATAGCTCTCTGCTGCATTTCAAGGAGAACGCTTCCTTTCTGCTTCACAATAATGTCTTTAATCCTCCTGCCATTGAATTTTACAAAAACGTTCAATTACCAAAAGAGAGTTGAGGACATGGATGTACATGTATATTGTATTTCTAATAGTTTTTCAGAAGGGAACGCACTACAGTTTCTAGTAGACAGCCAAAAAAGATCATACACACGGTGAACATATGCATCCGTGTACAGTTAAAATTGAATAAGTTCGGCTATCAAATGAACGAGTTGGAGTAAAAAGAGACGGCACATTGAGATGAAACAAACTTCAACATACTCAGAAATAGAAGGACAGCGGGATGATAGCTTTAGTAGAGCAACCAATGCCATCGCTTTTGTAGTCATATCTGAGTTATGTCGAGTAATGACATTCTCAATAACGTCCACAGCATCACATTCCGTTACCTGCTCAAGGAAGTCAACAAGTTGCTGTATATTTTCAACAAGCAATCCAAAGAAGCATCTGCATATTAAACATGGAGCAGACAATGAATTAAGATTGGATTCTGATGCTCACCGTTATTGGATCTTCAACTCCAAGCATTCCCATATTGTTAACCAACAAATCACCATATTCCCCAATGCACCATACCGCCACTCGAACAAGGGTCTCCTGGTTGAACTCTCAAACAATCCATATTAGCAAGGATTACAACTGATATGAGGACTGAACACAATCGCACATTTGAAGAGCTACCTGCTCCGAATATGTCAACACTGCTCTATATAATGCCCTGACTGTATATCCATGAAGCTCTGATGCATTGCTTATGACAACAATAAGTGCATGCCACACATCATCTTTCACAAACTTTCCAGCCTACTAACATGGAACAGAGGATAGTAGGATTTAGACAGAAACAAAAAAGGCATTTAAAAAAGAGCCTATGCAGATATAACTCTCAGCGGTTTCAGAGAGTGCCATGAAATCATAAAAAGTCAAAATATAGCATAAGTATCTTGCGTTTGAATCCATACCTCCGACAGAACCTTGAGCATTTGATCAATGTACCAGATTTTCTCTGGAGAGAACCTAAATTATCAAAATTGTTGACATATCAAGAAATATTCACAGTAACCAAGTTGACAAAAAAAAAAAAAAAAAAAAAAAATTCAAAGNAAGACATTCACAGTAACCTCCCCATCTTTCTAACCTACCTCTATTTTCTTAGCATGAAAAGGTTACAGAAAGTAGTACTTTACTTTCTCAAATAGAAAACTTACTTCTCAACGATAAAACAAACTTTTCCACTAAGGTCCTCCTTAAAATCTTCGTCGCTAATTTCCAAATAATCAATCAACTCCTTTGTCAGTTGTTTGACATTGTTCTCATTAACCAAAAGAGAGACAAGCTCGAGGGCTCTTTTCCGGATAGAAGCATCGGGATCCTATACATGGACGCAGAGGCCAAATTAAAAAGTATCCTTTCTCTATGACAACTATTGCTAAACAGTTAACATTGCATAAAATATTTTTCAGGGGGTCCTATCAACAATACCTTAACACATTCCAAGATTGTAACTCTGTGCCTTTGCACTGCTTGATCATCAAAAGTGATTGCTTTCATCAGCATGTTTAATGCAACATATCTGAGAGCACGAGTAAATGAACTTTATAAGAGGAATGCAGTACGTTTGAGAGATAAAGAGTTGGCAAACATGAAATAAAACCAAGATTAAAAAGGCAACGCTGGCTGATAACAAAATCACAATGGGCTTCATAAAGTTAAGTAGACCCAAAGAAACGACAAAACAAAAAATAAGCAAGCTAGTTCTAATCTCAACATATAATATCATATGATAGTATCTGAGATGAAGGGGGTTCAACCTGATATTGTTGTCGCGGTTAGATAAGAATCTTCCCAAGATATTGATAGCAAGGACACGCAAGCTACTGGTGTCTTCAATGGCCATGATTGTTTCAACACACTCATAGAGTACGGCATTTCCTGCGTTTTTGTTTGATTCAGTTTTTGTTGCCACCTACAATAGCATAGAACCAACTATAATAAAGATATTTCTCAGCACAACAACAATGATGAAGGAACCGAAAAATAACCAACAGTAGATGTCCACAACAAGGAATGAAATAGATGCAAGATGCATGCTTCATCGTGGAGAGATAGAACTGATTGGTGCAACCTATAGACTTATATGGCCACATAAGCACTCTCTAAGAAAGCCAAGATTGACATTAGAAGCGGGAACTTCAACCAGAGCGGAAGTAAAGGAAATCTCAGTACGCAAGAAGTCTTGCATCTAGTCTACCAAAGAGAATCATAGCACATCACCCCTATCAACTAAACAAGCTTATGCCATAACTGAACATAACCAGTTCCAGCACAGAACAGAACATAGCTACCACACAACACTTTTTCGAAAAACAAAACCACAATTTTTTTATGTTTCAAGAGGGAATTACATCACAAATGTAAGATGGTGAATCACTTGCTAAACTATGACCAACCTGGGCAAGTATATCGCTCATCAAATCACTAGCATCAGCGTCACCCTGGCCTATCACACGCAGGAGCCTGAGCAATCGTATGTGAAGAAAAGGGTCTGTGATCCCGGCAACATCATACTCAGGCTGATAAGCGCTATTAGTCATATCCCTTAAAGTTTTAATCAGCCCCTCCGTGCATTTCTGCAAAGTCAATACAAGGAAAAGAGTTTGTCAAAACCGACTGCCCACCTCATTTTAGCACAGTGATAATGTGATATATTTATAAGTGAAGACCAGATATATGAAACTAACGCAAATCAGAGAGAAAATACATTGCAGGATAAATAATAGTGGCACATGTATACATGTTCTATGAAGCATATTAAACAATAACACACCGATGCTCTTGTATGAATAATAGAGTGGTCTGCAGGAGTTTATTGATCTACCTTTCTGAAGTATTCTAGGGCTTCATCACTGATTGTGCATAATTCATAGCAAAGTTGAACTCCTGTTATAAGAACCCCATGATGCTTTTCTTTAAGCAAGGAAGAAGCAGCATTGACAAAGTTTTCTGCAAGATCTGGAACTTTCCTTACTATTCTAGTGGAGCAAAGTGCCGCCTATATATAATACAAAGTAGATGGTAAAAGCAATGAAGGAACAAAAAACAAAAGCAATCAAACTCCATCAGGCCCTATATAGATACTAGAAAACACTCTACCTTCTTACGGATATTAGGGTCACGAAACTGGATTAATCTTTCTACTTCTGGCGCAAGATCACGGGCCATTTCTGCTGAACAAATGTTCCCTAAAGCACATAGAGCAAGTCCTACAACATACTGGTTCGTGTGGTTTAGATCTCTGCACATGAGTTAAGGTTAAACTGAAAAAAATCTATTAAGATATTTTTCCCTTCTGAATTACCATCACAGCAATGCACCTGAAAATTGCCCTACCTTTTTCTACGAACATTAAAAAAATCCACGCAAAGCCATTAGTATTAATATTAGCAACAATGAGGATACAGTTTTAAGGAATTTGTGACCAGCATCAACACTTCTTGTCTCTCGTCAAGAAGCAACATTAGCCCAAGATACCCAATCCTCTTCTCAGGAAACCCAGGAGATGCAATGAGTTTCAAGCACTCCATCTGCCCAAAGTGTGTTGGGTAACCCAGCATGTGTATAAACATGAGTTTTGCAAGGTTCCGGTGCCTATCATGTGGGTCATTTTCATTAATGGATGCTCGGATATCAGCACATTCTTTTCTTACAACACCACGCTCCTCCGCAGCTGTTTTGCATGCTCTTATGGCACGGATCATGTCCCTTCAAAATATTCACATGTATTCTTAGCTTCAGAATCATAAATAAGTAATTCAAAATGATCTGAATTCCCCTATAGAATCCTAACAGCAAAATTTAAATATATAATTAAAAGGTACCAAACTCATAGGTTTGATCAGGTTCCTGGACTAGAAAGGGAAATTCTACGGAAATCAGAAACACCTAAACCAAAATCATCTTCCACACAGGCCAAATAGAAAAAACTTTAATCAGAACTGAATCCTCACAAGAACGAGCTCAATTCCTTCTTACACTAATGTGTTATATCAAATTTCGTTTGCAAGCTGATCAAATCAGAAACCAGTAGGCAAACTGAAAAAGAAACGAGAAAAGAGGACAATCGAATTACCTCAAACGAGTACCGGAAGAGAAGGGATTCATGATTGAGTGTTAAGGTGTTGGACCTTGCCCCGCCAGTAACTTTAAGAAGAATCCGAAGAAAAAAGGCGTTTAGCCGCCTAGAAGAATTCCTCCGCCGGGATTTTCCAAAACTGTTACCGGAGTTCCGACTAGCTGATCAATACGAAGACATGAAAAAAGAAATGAGGATTTGGATCTCGATGGACGATGCTCGTTTTTTTTCCTCAGTCTTCGTTAAGACATCGAAAATAAATACGTTGTATAATAACATGACTTTCGTTTAACGGTAGCGTTTTAACCAGCAATCATAAAAAGAAAACATACATTGGGCCGATGTTGGACCGTTTTTATTATAAATAATACTGAAGAATTTGGTTGTTCCCCGTTACTTCAACAAAAAAGTCACTAACTTCAAAGATGCATTACACTTTTAACCACGTGTCAACCCNAACCAGCAATCATAAAAAGAAAACATACATTGGGCCGATGTTGGACCGTTTTTATTATAAATAATACCGAAGAATTTGGTTGTTCCCCGTTACTTCAACAAAAAAGTCACTTTAACTTCAAAGATGCATTACACTTTTAACCACGTGTCAACCCAACAATGGAGCTATTTTAGACAAGAGAGACCCTCTCTTTGCCTGATCCCAGTAGCCCAAGTTGCAGCAACCTAAAGCCGCCACTTTCATTGAAACCTTATGATGATTTTATGGACATGATTAGCTGTAATGATGCTCAAGAAAATAACAATGACAAAGAGCATAATGATCAAGGGACGGACACTGCTTTGTCTCTTCCTTGTGCAACAATAGATGACATAATAAAGGTTGCAGCTCGTGGTTCTTCCTCTACTGAGTAGGTTTCGGTTAACAGGACATGAAAGCAAAGNCAGCATAATGATCAAGGGACGGACATTGCTTTGTCTCTACTGAGTAGGTTTCGGTTAACAGGACATGAAAGCAAAGGAAATTGTTTATGTTCGACGAATTGAGTAGTTTGTGTTGAAGGTTAGCTTAAGAATCCACAGCCTTTACATTCACTACAAAGTCCAGAATTCAATTCTTCAGTGCTCACGAGATAAGTCTGGTTTTAACATAACGTCAATTGTTTAAAGAATTACAAAAGCCAACATTTGCATNATAAAGTCCAGAATTCAATTTCTTCAGTGCTCACGAGATAAGTCTGGTTTTAACATAAACGTCAATTGTTTAAAGAATTACAAAAGCCAACATTTGCATTTGGTTACTCCGTGTAACTACAAAACACCACAGATTTAAAAAGATATTATGTACAAAGAGATGAAAACCGCAATTCTAGAAACCAGAAACAAATGGGAGAAAGGTACAAGAAAACACCTTCTCCAAGCTTGAAAAATATATCACACAAACAAGTCCTATGTTAACCTTCATATACAACCCCTATCCCATTCCATCACCCCCCACCCTTCCCAAGTTATATGTTGGTTTTGGTTACTCACATTGACACACTCCAGGATCATTTTATTATTAGATGATGCTCTCGAACGCCACTTGCTTGTGCGAGGAGGATCCTTGTTGATACTCGGGCTTCAAGCTGCTCGATGCAGCAGCTAATCCCCCTAGGAGCTTTAGTACATCAGAGACATCATCTAAGAAGTACTTGGCCTTGCTCGGTTTTCTTCCAACTGTGCAGGCAAATATCTCTGGTGGCATTGGGAGGTCCGGGTATGTCATTGTGTTCAATATGCTCTCAAACATGTCCTCGTCTGATCTGTCATCTCCTATACACATCACCATGTCCGGTGGGTTACCATCTTCTACCATTCGGTGTATGACCTTTTCCACGGCGAGGCCTTTGCTTACTCCCTGCATCAATTGATTAGCATAAATATTGGTTCACGAGTTCTTAACAGATTCTTGCATGCAATTAATTGTATGGAAACGTGAAAGAAAAGGATAGAATAGATCTCCAGAAATTACCTGTGGTTTGACCTCTACGATGTGTTGGCCTCTCTTGACGACAACGGGCTCGTTCGCAAGTACGCTCTCTAGATGATCCAACAGCTCTTTTGCTTGGCAGGATCCAAAGTCTGGATCCGCGTCATGATGATGCCAAACTAAAGCGCTTTCTTTGAACTCTATAGTGGAGCCATCGGTTGCTTCCATGTATGATCTCATTACCGGTTCTACCATTGTCTTCCATTCGGCTTCAGATGACGAGTAACAAGTCTCCCACTCTTCCTTGCTACTCCGCCTAAACAAAAATATGAAATGGGTCTTAGTTTTTTCAATGTCTTGTCCGAAACTTAATAGAAAGAATCGGTTGTAAGCATTTCTACCTTATGAAATACCCGTGTTCAGCTGCTATTCCAAGATTTTCACATGGAGATAGCCACTCGCTCAGAGACTCCCATCCTCTTCCACTGACGATAAAAACAGTGTTTTTAGGATCTCCACACAGAGATTTCAGAACAGAGAGAACTTCGGCATTAGGGGTTTTAATAATGGAGTTCTCAGGAACGAGAGTGCCGTCATAGTCCAGAAATATTGCCCTTCTTTTTGTATTTCTGTACGTCGAGACAATGTGATCGATAGATAGCTTCCTAAAACTGGGAGACAAGGACAAAACTCTGAAACTCAAGCCAAAACCAATACCCCAACAGCGTTTATTATAATGATCCTTGCATGCCCTCTCCAGATCCTGCATAAAGCTCTTTGCCCAATAACCCACATCATGAGTACTAACATAGTTATAGTGTTTCTCATGCCTTAACCGCTTTTCAGTCTCACCCATCGTTAGGGCTAAGTTTACCGCTTCTGCAACAGCATCTACATCCCACGGGTTCACCCTGATCGCACCACTCAATGAAGGCGAGCAGCCGATAAACTCAGAGACGACAAGCATGCTTGTCCGGGGTGAGTCATGGCTCATGCCCATGGCGTCATCCATACCTGGGGTCCCTTGCCTGCAAATGATATACTTATATGGAACTAAGTTCATGCCATCTCTTACTGCATTCACAAGGCAGCAGTCTGCCATAGCATAATAAGCAGTCTTCTCATAACGGGGAACAAGACGATCAATCAAGATCACTGGCTGATAACCAGCGGAACCATAGCGCTCGTTGATCCTTTTTGCAGTTGTATATGTCTCCCTCTTTGCTTCTTCCACATCCTTACCCGAGGCCCGTGCTGGGTTCACTATCTGAATCAGGACAACTTTTCCTCGCATATGCCAATACGTCTCAAAGAGATGTTCCATGGCTATGAGTTTGAGGCTTATGCCTTTAAAGATGTCCATGTCGTCAACACCCAGAATTAACTTTTTCCCCTTAAACTTTTCTTGTATCTCTTTCATTTTCGCTGCAGTTGACGGGAGATTCAGAACCGATTCCAGCCTGCCTATATGGATGCCAATAGGAAGAATCTTAATAAACACTGTTCGACCAAAGTAATCAAGCCCAATGTGCCCACGCTTAGATTCGTAATCAAGGCCTAGCATTCTACTGCAGCATGACAAAAAATGACGTGCATAATCAAATGTGTGGAAACCAATGAGATCACAGTTCAACAATCCTCGCAGAAGATCATCCCGGACTGGCAAAGTGCGGTAGATTTCTGACGATGGAAAGGGACTGTGAAGGAAAAATCCAAGCTTGATTCTGTTAAACCGCTTCCTCAAGAACGTGGGAAGAACCATCAGATGATAATCCTGAATCCAAACATAATCTTCTTCAGGGTTTATGACTTCCATAACCCTGTCGGAAAATATCTTGTTTGCAGAAACATACGCTTGCCAGAGACGCCGGTCAAAACGATCACCGTGGTCAGGGAACATTGGAAGCATATAGTGAAAGAGCGGCCACAGGTGATGTTTACAGAAACCACGATAGAACTTTTCTTGCATCTCCTTAGGTAAAAACGTAGGAACGCAATTGAAATCCGACAGAAGCTTTTGGGAAACTGATTCTTGTTCACTCAAACTGATATCAGCATTAAGTGATCCTATATAAACGAACTCTGTATCCGAAGAAAACCCATCCCTAAGTTGAAAGAGGAGAGAATCTTCGTCCCAGCTAAAGCACCATTGTCCAGTTTCCGTATCTCTCTTAACTTGCAGAGGTAACATGTTAGCCACTATAATCTTTCGCTCGTGGGAGTTGTTGGAGGAAGTAACATCGGAGGATCCATCGCTGCAGCCTCCGTCCACCTCAGTGATAATACCAGGAACAGTCATGACCCGAGGAAGAGCTCTTTGAGTTTGAGGAAAGTCCAATAAGTCCCAAGAATCTAAGTCTAGGAAATTTGCACAAGATCTTGACACCATGGAAAAGCAAGCAATAGACTTCGACTTGCGTTTGACAAAGCCAACACGCGTCAAAACACTTTAAAGCGAGTTACGGTCACATACCTGAAAAAAAAAACAAATCCATTTCCTTAAAATTTACTTCAACGTCACCAAAAAACCTGATGACAATGATCTTTCAACACAAGTCTACATGATCAAT
>OVAU01001289.1:0-15287 GCA_900406315.1 Biscutella laevigata subsp. laevigata
TAAATATATTATATTAAAGTAGATTGATCTACATGTAAAACAAAAAAATATATTTCACATATATATATTTTTTAAAAATAAACAGCTAATAGTTATAAAATAATATTATTATTTAAGTTAATATTAATCCAATAAAATTATATAAAATTTAAAGAAAATATTTTATTAACATTTATTAGATTTCAAATATTAAAATTAAAAATAGTACAAAATGATCATTCAAAAACAAATCATCCCGCATATGGTGTCAAATGATAATATCAAACAACCTGTCGCCACAAAGGGGTCTCCTCCCTTTTAATCAAAACTATGTGAGAGGGGATCAATATCGACCTCTTAGTGACAAACCAAGCACCAGAATCAGCTAGGCTCGGAAGGCTCGTCCTATTGTGATTCAAATTAACTACAAATAAAACAATAAAATATTAATTATGGATATTTTAATTCCTAATTTATTACCCAATTAATTAGATACAGTACTAGATTACCTTATAAATTCTATACGTTTTACCCATTTTTCCAGACTAGTACATATACTATTATCGGCAAAGATCGAATTTGATAATGATAATGGGGTTTGTATTGCAATTTTCGTTAGATGAATGGTAATTTGTATTTCTTAGAAGTTGAGGGTAGATTTGAGAATTGATATTTTCAGTGTTATTTTTTGCAAATTTCTCAAGAATAAAAATTAATCATTTTTCCTTGAGAAAAGCAAAGGGAGCAATACGCGAGAAACAAGCTTCGTATATTTCTCGCTGCAATTTCGGCGGTTGTATTCCTTCTTCTTCTCCTTCTTATTTCTCAATCTTTGCTTCTCAATCTTCGACTGCAACAGTGAAGTACACAGAACAATCGAGTATATCATTGACCTGAATCTGTAAGCTACTTTCTACTTGCTGATTGATGCATGTATGCTTGCAACATCATCTGAGAGAGATGATTTTTTTTATTCGAATTTTGGATTTCTTTGACGTTATTTGGTTTTGTAGATCCATCTTACTCTGTTCGGAGAGTCGATTTCGTCAAGTAGACATGGGTGAAAGTGAAGATTGTTGCTCGACTCAGTTAATCGATGGGAAGGGTGAATTAAACGTCAAGGGTTTGGATAGTTTCGTGAAGCAGACGAAGCTTTCTGAATGTGGACTTTCTTATGCTGTTGTTGCAATCATGGGTCCTCAAAGTAGCGGTATGAGATTATGAGTTTTCTTTTGTTCTGCTTTTGAGTTTGGTATTGCAGTTTCTGCTTCTTAATTCCAATTAAAGATATGGGTTCTGAATAATTGTGGGTTTTTTTTTTTGATTCGGGAATCTCTCTAAGCTACCGAATTGTACTTTTGAAGTCAGCTTGAGACATTTGCAAAGTCTAAGCGTTTGAGTTGCTTATTGTTTGCATGTCGTTTTTTTTTGGTGATAAACAGGGAAAAGTACACTTTTGAATCATCTTTTTCACACCAGTTTTAGGGAAATGGATGCTTTTGCGGGAAGGTTAGAGACTGCCAATAGCCAATATTCATTTTTTATCTTTTTGTAGCATTGCCATTTTTAGGGTTGAAATCTGGTTTACTTGGTAATTTTTCTTCATCTTTCTTGCAGGAGTCAAACAACGAAAGGTATTTGGATGGCCAAGTGTGTTGGAATTGAGCCTTTCACAGTTGCCATGGATTTGGAGGGTACTGATGGGAGAGAAAGAGGCGAGGTAAGATGAATGACCAATATATACTGCTGTACATTTTGTTGTACCAAATAATATGATTTTTGCTAACTTTCAAAATGTATGGATACTTATACAATTACTTAGCACTTTTTATTCTACCATATTTCTTTCGCCAACGGTTCTCCTAATTTTCAGGACGACACTACATTTGAGAAACAAAGTGCCCTGTTCGCTCTGGCTGTTGCCGATATTGTACTGATTAACATGTGAGTTTCTATAATCTTCTGGTTTTCTTCTGATAAGTGATAACTGTTACTGATGTATTTAATAAAACTTGGAAGTAGAAAGTTAAGTTAAACGACCATTCTTTTTAGAAGATACTAAGATAGTAATAACTTCAGATTTAACTCTCAATCAAGTACTATGTTAAAGTTAAATTCTAGTAAACTTAGTAAAGATCTGCCAACGGCATGATGTTTTCTTAGGCGTAAAAAGGTCAGGACCATGGATTTCCGTTTTGTTAAATTATTGATGAAATAATGAACTCCATAGGTGGTGCCATGATATTGGAAGGGAACAGGCTGCCAACAAACCATTACTGAAGACAGTTTTCCAGGTATCGTGATGTGCTTTAATTTCATATGTAACGTCTGTCATGTTCAGTCAATAGTTTCAATAACTTGGTCATTATTTATAACTTTTGTAGGTTATGATGCGATTATTTAGCCCTCGGAAAACAACTCTTCTTTTTGTCATACGTGATAAAACAAAGGTTTGCTTTTTTGGCAATTGAATGCGATTCTTGATAGTGAAGTCATATTTCTTATATTGACATGTGCTTTTGTCCTTAGACTCCAATAGAGCTGCTTGAACCTGTTCTAAGAGAAGATATTCAGAAGGTAACACACTCTCTCTCTCTAGCACTTTCCTATTAGTATAACTGTTTTCTCCTCTCTGAAGTTTGTGTACCGATTATGATTTGTTGCAGATATGGGATTTAGTTCGCAAGCCTGAAGAACACAAGAATACACCTCTAAGTACATTCTTCAATGTAAAGAGATAGTCTTTCCACAAGATGATGCTTCTTATGATGATTTTTATCTGATTAGTGCTGTATTCTTACTAAATTGCCCATGGAAATACCTGCCTGTCTTTTCTTTATTGGCTCGATATATGCTTGTAGGTTGAGGTCGTTGCATTATCCAGCTATGAAGAGAAAGAAGAACGGTTTCTGCAAGAGGTATTCTTCTGATATGTGAAAAATGTACTTTGGAAGCATCAAAGAAAACCTAATGCAGGTTCCCTTTGTTTATGTGAACTTCCAAATAGGTTGCTGAGTTGAGGCAGAAGTTTTTCCATTCCATTTCACCTGGGGGACTTGCTGGTGACAGACGTGGTGTAGTTCCTGCTTCAGGATTTTCATTCAGCTCCCAGCAGATTTGGAAAGTTATAAAAGAGAATAGAGACTTGGACCTTCCTGCCCACAAGGTTTTTTAATTCATTAATATCGATGGGGTTAAACCAAGCTTTCTGACCGAGCAACCTAATGTTGTTTTCTGTCATGCTTGCAAGGTCATGGTTGCCACTGTTCGGTGTGAAGAGATAGCCAATGAGAAGCTACGCCTCTTGGCAACTGATGAGGTATGCTTATGTAGCCTCCTTAATTTTTTTCTTTCGGAGTTACATGTTTTGCGAGACATGACGTGCTCGACCTTATTTAGAGTTGGTTGGAGTTGCAAGAAGCCGTAGAAGGTGGTATAGTTCCTAGTTTTGGCAAAAAACTTAGCTCCATCCTTGGAAAATACTTCTCCGAGTAAGCTCCCTTTTCCGGTTCCTGAAGTATTTATTTCCGAAAAAAAAAAATTTGTTTTCCTAATCTTGTTTCGCCTACCCTTTTTAGGTACGACGCAGAGGCAATATACTTTGATGAAGGAGTTAGAAAAGAAAAGCGTGTACAACTGAAATGTAAAGCTTTGGATGTAAGGATTCTTTGGCCTTTGGGTTTGCATTAAATAGTGTTGACGCAGTATCTGGTTACTTATGATTATTTTGTCTCTTATTTTCAACTTTTATCTGAATTTTCAGTTCGTGTATCCTGCTTATGCTACCATGTTGGGACATTTACGGTCCAATGCACTGGAATCCTTTAAGATCCAACTGGAACATTCTCTAAATCAACGAAAAGGATTTTCAAATGCTGTGCGGGCCTCTCAACAGTCTTCTTTGCTTGTGTTTGACAAAGGATGTGAAGGTAAGAGTTCCTATTCCCTTTGTGCTTCAAAAATAAAATTTCCTTGTGAGTTACAATTTGTTTTGGACAAAATAAATAATAAAACTTACACAATATTGCCTTCTTATGACTTGTATTGTCCCTTTAGATGCTGCTGTTGAACAAGCGACATGGGATGCACAAAAAATCAGGGAGAAACTTTGCCGTGACATTGATCTTCACACATCTTCTACACGGACGGCTAAGCTATCTGAAATAACTGCCAACTCTGAGGTTCTGCGTTGGTTTTTTTTCTTTTAATTTCGTAGTTTTCAGGGGCTCACTTTAATAGTTGTTTTGCTTCATGGTGGTTTACAGAAACGGCTAACTCAAGCACTTAGTGAACCTGTTGAGTCTTTGTTTGAAGCTGGTGGAAAAGAGACGTGGCCTTCAATTAGGACGCTTCTCAATCGCGAGACTGAAACAACTGTTATAGATTTTCTGGATGCTGTTACTGGTTTTGAGCTAGATCACGCTACTATTGATGCTATGGTTCAGAATCTAAAGGACTTTGCTAAGAGTTTAGTGGAGAAAAAGGCAAGAGAAGAAGCTACTAAAATTTTAATCCGAATGAAAGATAGGTTAGAAAAAAAAATCACCGTACCTCCTATTAATGGCCTCTTTTTCCAGTTTTCTTTGCCTGATACTAATCGCAACACATTTTAGGTTCTTGACGGTATTCAGTCATGACAAAGACTCAATGCCAAGGGTCTGGACTGGAAAAGAGGATATTAGAGCAATCACAAAAGATGCTCGTGCAGAGGTAACTTCTAAGATTTTATACTGTGGTGGGCAAGTTTTTTTTTTTTTTTTTTTTTTTTTTTTTTTTTTNTTTTTTTTTTCGAAGTGGTGGGCAAGTTTGATGTCATGAAACTCTCTCTATCTGTTGCTATCCTGCAGGCTTTAAGTCTTCTATCTGTGATGGCTGCGGTACGTTTGGATGAACGACCGGACCAGATTGAGAGTACTCTTTTTTCCTCCCTCATGGATGGAACTGTTTCTGTTGCAACTTCCCACAACAGAAGTTTGGGAACTTCTACGGATCCACTTGCATGTACCACTTGGGAAGAGGTAAACAGTCCGATTCAGTGATTTATGAGCACAACCTAGTTAATAAGTGTGACTATTATTGAGGTGTCACAAATCATAAAACTAGTCCACTTTCCCGAGACTTATTCTATTTTGTAAAAATTAGATCATATTAGGCATTGTGGCACATGGGATGCTATATTGATGTCAAATAGAACTACCAATGTTATGGTTTGGTGAATGCAGGTAGCTCCAAAGGATGTGCTGCTAACGCCAGTGCAGTGTAAGTCACTGTGGAGACAGTTTAAATCTGAGACTGAGTATACCGTAACCCAAGCTATTTCGGCACAGGTGATTTTGCAAAACTACCTAAGAATTTCTGTGTTATATACGTAATTCATTCAATGGTATGTTTTCCTTTCTACTGCACAGGAGGCTCACAAGCGGAATAACAACTGGCTTCCTCCGGCATGGGCGATTGTGTTGATGATTGTCCTTGGTTTTAATGAATTCATGATGCTCTTAAAGTAATATCAATTCCTTTGCACTCCGTTACAATTCATCAAGATTATCAGCTATTTAGACTCATCGGTATGGTTCATCTTGTTTAAACAGGAACCCTTTGTACCTCTTGGGTTTCTTCGTGGCGTTTTTGCTCTCCAAAGCCTTATGGGTACAGCTAGACATTCCTAGGGAATTTCAACACGGCGCAGTAAGCTCTCGCTAATTAAGCCTCAATTTTTTTCAAACACAAGTTCTTTTATCTTACTCCCATATTTCCTGCATCTATTAGCTTGCTGGAGTACTCTCCATTACGTCGAAGTTTCTTCCAACTGTTATGAATCTTCTAAGAAAGCTTGCGGAAGAAGCACAAGGAAAAACAACTCAGGAAGCACCAGGATACTCGGCTTCCCAAAGCTACAGACAACAATCTCCATCAAGCTCCATCTCAAGCACAATGCCTGAATCTGTCTCATCAAACATATCATCATTGGCCGATGATGATGGAGAATACTCAAGCCCTGCACCGGTTCAGAGAAGAAACACCAGCAGCATACAAGAAACAGAGATCTCTCAAATGTAAACCAACTAGAAGTTCAAGAGTTACCATAGAGCAAGCCTTTGTCGGTTTTATAGGTAGTGTCTTGAAGTCATGAAGGAAAATCATATTGTATATCATTTTGAATAAAACCTAAAAGAAATAAGTAGCTCAAATAATTTGGATCCTGGAGTAGCTTTCCGAATAACCAAATGAAGTTACCTTGAAACTCATTCCTTGAGGCTAGAGAAAAAAAGTTGCAGATCTTTAGAATTTAAATGGACATTAGGTTGAGTAAAGGTTTGTTGATGTCTGAAACCAAACCACAACAGTACATTACAAACAATCAAGATGTTGCAGCATGTAGCTACATATAAATATCATGCTGAAAACTTATCCAAAACTTGGAGAAGTGAACAAATAGCTTTCTGATCTTTAAGACAACTTTCTTGACTGTTTCTTCAAGACTTAATCTTGTGCCTAAGTTTTGAGATTGTTAGGTCTGCACCTCCAAACCCATCCATTACACCTTTGGCTGATGGAAACTCACCTCTTGCAGTTAAACTACCAAAGGGAAAATGGTAAATAACTTGAGCAAATGAACAATGTTCCACAGAAGCAGCTTTCAGGCTTAGTAATGTAGAAGAAGCAACAGAAAATGAAAAGAGATAGACATCAAAAACGAAACATACCTGCTTCGCATGACTACACAAGGCATGCCTATCATCTTTGCAGCAGAAACTCCAGATTGACTACCAGCAACAAGTACACAGTTTTTTACAGGTAATCCAATGTATTCTGCAGCAGCACGCAAAGCAACAATAATTTTCTCCAATCTGGTTAAAAAAGAAGAAGACATCATTATTCTTGTTAAAGCTATGTAATTGGAATTTTTGTTGAGAACAGAAAATTACACCTCTCAGATGAGCTTGTGTCTATGTCAACACTTAGCTTTAGCATCGAAGCAACTTCTTCTGCTATTCTCTGCTTCTCAGCAGACGCTAGTGAGAAAAAAAAGAGAGAAGAAAATGAGATATTTACTCAAGTTACAGAGAAGATCTTAGATATAAAAAATGATTTGCAAATTGTGTCATAACTATGCACCTGCTTTTTTAACTCCCTTCACTAATTGCTCCTCTAGGCTTGAAGAAACTCCTTTGCCAAGAACAAGTTGTCCATACATACTCTGTTCTACCTCATTGTCTCCAATAACCTTCACATTTGAAAGTCTTTCTTGGCCAAGCATCTCAACAATGGATCTGTTGAATACCCTCATCATAAACACAAGAGAACAATCAAGCTTGTTGAAAAAGATTCTATACAATGGATTGTTTTATAGAGAGTTTCCTCACAAATACTAGATTTCACCTTGAGTTATACAATCTCATAAAGAAAACAGCCTGAAACCTCAAGACTCTAAAGAATTTTCCTTGATTTCAACTTGAGTTATAAAATCTCATAAAGAATCTATGCAACAATCCATGATTAAACCTTTAAGAATATCATAGATTGTAGCAAAATCATATCTGTGTAATTGTGTATCTTAGCGATCTCCAGGAGAACAGAAAGCCGTGTGCATCTTTGAGCAACAAGAATTAAAGATTTCACTGAGAGCTACGCCACTTACAAGGCCACATGGTCTCCACTCTTGCAGTAGGCTGTAACACTAGCAACAGGTACTCTCTCCGTGTATGCATTATCGATAAACCTACAGCTCGAAAAGATGAAACAATTTGAATCCACAAGTATAGGAAAAAGAATCTCTAGTTCATTGTTTCAGTTTAAGAGAGATATCATCAAGCATATATATCTATGATACTCACTCTTGGACTCCAGATCTCAGAGGTAAGCTTTTCGACATCAGAAACTCACCCATTGCATTTTTCTGCCAACAACAAACAAGCTGTAGTTAAACAACAAACCTTAAATTCAGAAAGAACCCCATGTTCAAGTATGCGTGCAAATTTTCTCGCAATACACGTTTTACAAAAGTCCCTTTCTCATTAGTTGGCAGCGAAGAAGGCCAACCAATCTGAAAAGAGGTAGATAAGCAAGTGAGGATTAAGGAGCGTTGGATTTCATAACCGAATGGTCGCATTTTGATGATAACCCTTAATTATATTTTTGATAACTTACCTGGTTGAAATACAAAAGCAACATTTTCTCTTCATCAGCAGCACCCTT
Source organism: Biscutella laevigata subsp. laevigata (assembly GCA_900406315.1). NCBI lineage: Eukaryota > Viridiplantae > Streptophyta > Magnoliopsida > Brassicales > Brassicaceae > Biscutella > Biscutella laevigata. Next base: position 8,179 of record OVAU01001289.1, read on the forward strand.
TCTGGAAACAATCAACTAAACATTTTCAGACAAGGAATCAGTTGTCTAATGAGCTTAATCTTAGATATCATATACCTCAACAGGTCTGAATAAACTGGTTCAGGCCAATTTGCACAGTCAAGACCTAGCTTTTGAAAAGCTGGTATTCACAATAAGAGCAACAACATCAGAAAAGAGAAACATAAACACTTGAGCACAAATTTCAAGGATATTTCACTCTGTAAAATCCTCTAATGAGAATGGGTGATTTAAGACGCACCTACATTGAATGCTTGACGATTACTTGACCATGTATCGATCATTACCCTGAAAATAAACAGAATCAAACAACATAGAAAAGTTACCCATCATTGAGTCAAAACGAAGAACTTGCTCAAACTCGTAACTATATCATCAGAAAGTTTGAAGCTTTTTTCCTTCATCGGAACTTACCCATCAACCTCGATTATCACAGCGAGTTCTTCAGACGGGTTGGCATCATCTCAACTCGCTGATAAGCAAAGCGCAGAGAATCTCTGCAACCGTAAGCATTTTCCGAGAATCTGGGATCTTCCTGAGAAATTGGAGGAAGGCAAGTAATTGCGTCTTACACTGCCATGTGATGGTTGGTCGCTCAAGTATAGAGTGAAAGGAGAAGTCTTTGTACAAGAAAGTTGGAGACTGTTAAGAATCGAACGAGAAACTATTTCCATGGCAGACGTTTTGTGGTTTTCTGCTGATTCATATAATAAAAACGACTCCATTGACCATTATTGGCAATAAAGCACCAATTTTTATGACCTTTTCTCTCATTTTAGCTACAGTGAAATTCATTCCTTTTTTTTAATCATCTATAATTATATTAGCGAAAGCATTAAAACCTTACAACATACAAAAGCTCGTAATGAAATCGAGAATCAAAGCCCGTAATGAAATCGGGGACCTAAACCCGTAATGAAATCGGGGACCTAAACCCGTAATGAAATCGGGAACCTACATCCGTAATAAAATCGGAGACCATAACCCGTAATGAAACCGGGAACCAAAGCCCGCAGGAAAAAATCCTGGGGACCAACTATCTTACAAAAAACCAAGCAAACATCAGCAAAAGAAATCTAAATTCTCCACTTGAAACGATGAACTGAAGCACTCATACAAGCTCTCTACGGAACTGGAGGAGTCACAATTGAACCAAACCCCAAAGACTGAAAGGAACCACTCGCAAAGGCTTCACTGGATAACCAGAAGCACGAAGAGGGAACATTATCGGCTTGAGGAGAACAACTGAGACAGAGAAGCCCAAATGACCGAGACAACCACTCGCTCAAGCAAAACACAGCCCCGAATAAACCAAAGAACCAACACTTGGAGTGATAAAGGTTCAAGAGAAAACCCTTAAGATCCGAACGAGAGAACGCCAAAAAGGAACTCCAGGTCTTACACGCGGACACTCGTAGACCCAGAAATAGCAATCTACAGATCCAAAACTGGTTACCTCCTCGCAAGAGAAGACCCGAAGATCGATCCAACTGCTTTGTCTTGACACTAACTTCTAAAACTCCAAGAAATCTCAAATATTAGCTAGTAGATGCAAAGCAACGGGATACCATCCAAGAAGCGAACCCAAAACAAAACCTCAACCAAACCTCAACACTGATACTTGATAAGACCAAGCTGAGCAAAAGAACTAGACAACCTCTACCAATAATCTGGCCTAGCAAAAACAGAGACCTAACTTGAACAGGAGAGAAGATCGAGCCTTACCCAAGCAAACCACGAGAGACAAGAAGCATGAAGCACCACCAACGCCGACGCGGTCACGCCAAAGCTCCGGCGAAGAGAAGCATCTTCACACCCTAAGCCTCCAACAAAGACTCACGGAGAAGGACTAAAAAGAAAAAATAAAACAATGAGCAAAAGAGATGAAATGATAGAAGGGGTGATGAGGAGAGAGAGAGGCCGGCGGCGTCGACCTCCTCACCACCGGCGAAGTCGAGTTAGGGTTTGACGGCGGAAGATGAAATTAAGTGAAATTCATTCCCTTAAGTAAAGACTTCTCTTAAGTAAAGACTTCCTACTTTTTGTGGTGATTATTGTCTTCCTCGCGTTTTGATCGTTAAATCAAATTATATATGTCTTCACAATTAGATATCGCCCAAATCCTTCTGGACTGAAAAGAACTTCTGAGGTGGGCAAATATTAGATTCACAAGCAGATACATAGAACTGACAGATTTAAGTTTATAATTCACTTTAATACAGTACAAAGGTTTCTCCTTTACATCAACAGATACAATTTTTTTTTGGGGGGGGGGGGGGGGGGCAACCAAAAAAAAATAAGGAAAAAAAAAAAAAAAAGTGTANGGCGCAACCAACAAATACAAGTTAGGAAAAAAAACATTGTAATAACAAAACTGTGGAGGAGAAGCCATCAACTGAAAATTCAGTTGAGCAATGTACTGTACAAAGAGATCATCAAGTGATTCTGGAGTAAACCACATTCTATCTTCCTAATCAGTTTCTTAGGCATGACTAACCTCTAAACTTGTCATAGGACAAGGAAAAAAATTCCTAAGGAAGCAGAAAGAACAGTATGAAGTTGGATAGCGAAACTCAACCGTTGCCCGGTTTAGATTATACAAAAGTGCAGGTGATAATGCGTACTTATTAAGTTCCCTAGCATATAGTGTTATTGGAAGGAAGAACTGATTAGATTCTCTAATCAAAAAGAGCCACAAATAGATATATAATCAACATAAAATACACCGAGAATGGTTCCAACGACTGAACCGACCCATGTAGAAGTCAAGTTCACATGGTTGGGCATCAAAGTGCCAAAGGTCTTAAAAAAGACCATAAGATGATATAAAGAGTAGCAGTTTTATAATTCATTACCTCTCTCATGAATGGTTATTCTCTTGTGAGTGTCTTCTGTGCTCTCTATCACCATGATGACTACTACCTCTGCTGCTTGTCTTGTGGCCTTCTTCACCGTTCTCACTATTGTGGCGTCTCTTTCCTTCTGACTGCTTTTCAGGAGGGCTTCCCATTTTTCTCTTTCTGCTATGCATCATCGGGGTCACATCTTTTACCATTTCGCCTTCCTCTGTATTTTTTACTCCTCCTTTAACCTCAAGAATCTCACCATGTTCTGTACCCACGGGATCAGAGTTCTCGACCTTTGGCCTGCTTTGTACTTTACTTTGCTTTGAATTTTCATCCTCAACAGCAAGTTCCACATCTTCCAATTCTCTTTCAATTAAATCATCCTCATCCATCAGATCCTTTATCCTCGTCCTTTCACCTTGCAACTTCTTAGCCTTTTCTCGTTTAGCCTTCACCTTATCTCGAAGCAATTTCAAATCTTTTGGCGATTGGCTAATGGGGGCATCACTCATTGAAACATTTCTAGATTTAAGAACAGTGCCATCATCTTGAAGTTCTCCACCCTCTCGTTCTGAGTTCTCCTTCCCAGGTCTCTCAACAGAAGGTCTAGAGTTATGGGTAACTTCTCTCACATTGTCCTTATGAGCTGGATGATTTTCAGGATGTGGGCTTTCTTTTGTTTCTCTCTTTATCGCTTCTTTGTGATCAACACTGACATTATCTGCCTCACCACCCCCACTATTATTATTCTGATTTGAAGTGCCTTTTGATGAGCCTCCATGATTATCAGAATTTGAATGTTCATGGGTTGGACGTACTGATGTTTGCCTAGAGCCAACATGTTCATCAGATGACACCACATTTCTGGAGCCTGGCCGATGAGCTGACCCTCCACCTACACTACTTTCTACTTCGCTTCCTTGAGATGCAGGGACACGGTTTTGCTCATAAAGCTCAAGCATTTGGTTGCTAACATCTAAAATATACAAAAGGCAACAACTCTTAGAATCATGTCAAACAAAACATGAAAGTCAAACAGGGAAACAAGAATTATCAAATCACTTCATCATGCAGATAACACCTACCCTCCAATTGTCGGGGTGTGACATCAAATTCTTGCCACCATACTTTCTCTCCATCTGATGGTAACTTCACTTTAAGGAACTTGGCCGCAAGAAAAATTGCACCAGCTGCAATGTGATGAGGCCTAAATTGCAAGCAGAGAGATGTCCGTAGACTGCAAGCCACTTTTCATTGTATGAAGACGAAAATACAAGGCACATAGAATTATCGAAGTTTAGAAGGAAATAGGACTTCTACGTACCCATCGTTAACAAAATTCCATGCAACTTGAGCAAGAGCATTCTGTGCAACCTTAAATTTCTTTATTGCTTCTACAAGGGGTTTATAAGGATGATAAACATTCAGGTCAAAGCCTAGCGTAGAAAGTACAATTTTTTCTCCGTTTAATATAAGCTCTTTTTGTTGCTCATATACTTCCTGCAAAAGTGATATATGTCATTCATACAATAAATCAAGTAAAAACTAGGGTGACAAAGGACGATGGTTCCTAACTACTGGTGAAGCAAAATATATAGGTTATGGTACAGCCTCAATGTCACAAAAAAAAACAGAAGATACGAGATACATCTATAACTAGCTAAAATAAGGCAAATATCTACAAAAGGTTCAGTAGCGTGATGAATACCTTTTGCTTGATTTTCTGTGCGGCACCAGGATCCTTTTTGTTTATTATCTCATATGAGACAAAAATAACGTCTTTCAAGGGCCGTGGAGTTTCCTCAACTTTTCCAGCAAGAAACATACATACGGTTGCAATTGTCTGGGAAATAACAAAAAAAATATTGCTCAGTAAAGATCTAAGTCTGTTTTCTGCTCTAGAAGAATAAACCAGTACCAATAAATGGCACAGAGATGGAGCCGATGTATATGAAAGAACATCAAGGAGCTAAGATATTTCAATAGCTTACGTTATACACAAGCCAGACTACAGCATAGTGGTTCAAACAGCAGAGACTAAAGCCCCATATTTTAAAGCATTCACAGGTCCAAAGCAATAAACTCACCCTTCTGTCATTCTTTGCATGTGATTGGCGAAAGAAGAATCGATGACAGAAGATTATCGATGTAGCTATTGTAACCTGGGGACTGCTTGGAAAATTTATATCAGCCACATTACACAAGAGTAAAAAAACTGAAAGCTTTGAGCAGTGAAAAAACCATGCTTATATGAACAGTTTAGACAGTATGACAATAATGTCTTCACCACTGATTGCTAACTCTATCATGTATTCATGTCAATGAAAGAAATAATGAGATACGATAAAACACTCATTTTATGACACTTGCTGGAAGATGCTAGTACAAAGGTACGACTACAACCATCAGCGGCACACTGTATCCAGTAAATTTTCAATTCTATGAAACCTATGTGTAAAGGGGTAGCTATAATAATGTTGATGGGACGTGTTGAAAGAATATCATGTCAAGAAATAAGCAAACAAACTCAAAGAAGGTAAATGAAAAATGCAACAATCTGGGGTAAAGAATATAGCAGTGTACAAAAGAAAAATAGGAAGCACATATGAGGTAAAAAAGGAACTTACACTTTCAGTCTCATCCCCAAGTCCTGCAAAAATGTACAGTAGGATTTGCGGAGGTAAGTTTCCTTCTTTAAGTCAATACCATCCAACCTTGACGGTGAATTTTCTTCTATTTCTTTTCTTCCAAAATACCAGCGGGAAACCTCATCTTGCTTTTCATTGGAATTCCTCGAATATGATGAAATTCCACTCTCACTATACGAACATTCCCCAGCTAATACTCCAGCCATTGCTATTTTCTAAAACTAGAATAGCACAACCTAATAAAAGCAAAACAAACTGTGCATCATTGTTGTTAAGCCAATACGCGACACAAATAAAGACACTACAAAAAACGTGATTATCCATGCGTTGTATTCTATCCCCAGAAAACGAAGTATGGTACTCATAACAGATGTGTAATCACACAAACATTCAAAAACTAAAAGAACTGAAATCAACTGTGAGATATCAATGACAAGGAAAACAAATTTTCATACAGATAAGCCAAAAGGCACAAGGAGAAGAGACTGATTGAACAGAACACAACCACATAGTCAAATCGACTCAAAGAAGGTAAATCTTAAAGCCAATGCAGAGCGATAAGCATTACATTCCCAAGGAAATAGGGTGGATTGCAGATTATTGAATCGAACTAATCGGACCCAGTTCCCAACTAAGCCAGCACACAACGGACAATTCGAGCAAATTGCATCCAAAATTTTCTCAAAAGAAGAAAAAAATACCGAGAAAATTAGCAAATTGGGCAGGGAAAAAAATATATTTCGCCTTCAGATCCAATATGACCAGGAAAGGCACAAATTATCCGATTACAGAAATTAAGGTTTTTGTTGAGTAAATCAACCGAAAGATGCAAAATTTCGTTGAAATTTTCAAAGGACGCGAAAACAAAAAAAAACCTAAATCGAAAACCATAAGACATTCAACAAAAACAAAAAAACAACGAAAAATCGAAGACAGTAATCGGACGAACGAAGGAAACAAAGAACAGATACTTACCTTACGTACAAAGAATAAACTTCTCAAGTCGCGAATTTGCAGAAGAAAAAATAGAAACGCGTAAACTGAAAAAAACCCTAACCCTAGAAGTCGCGAGAGACTAAAAAAGAGGAAGAAAGGGGATTATACAGCAAATCGGAAGTCTGACATAAAGAAAAATATAAAAGGAAAAATATAAACAGATAGAGAGATTCGCTTCTTTTCCCATTACAAGGAAAAATATAAGAGCGATATTATAACAATAAAATAATTTTATCTCCTCACTTTTTAGTTAGGAATCAAGAAATATTAGAGTTGTATCCACATTATATAGGCGGGATGATCTATTTTAAAATTATAATATTACAATATTTTAATTCTATAGAAAACTATATTTTCAAAATTAAATATATGATTAATAATTATTAATAATTAATTGTTTGTAAATTTATTTAATTTTATAATGTTCTATTTTGAAAAGAATTAATATTAGTTATACACTGAATTTGGATCATTATTTTAGTCGTTGATTAACCCGCTTGACAATTGTATTGAGATAAAATTTCAACTGATTTTTTATAAAAGTTGTTTAAAAACACGTTTCTAGCTAAAAATAGAAATCCAATATTAATATAGTTTGATT
>OVAU01001290.1:1829-15417 GCA_900406315.1 Biscutella laevigata subsp. laevigata
ACAGTCGAGATAGATCTTGAGAAACTCGAGCTTAGGCTGATGGAATGGTTTGAGGTCTTCATGAATGGCCGAATGATGCTTTGTCGGATGGTTGATGCGATTGCGGTTTGAAAATGAAGAACGCTTGAACAAGATCGAAAGATTAGAGATAGAAAGACTTGGTTTTGGATATTACACACCAAAACCCAAGGGATATGACACACCTTTAGTTTGAATTTCCAAAGAGAGAACGATTTCTCATAAGCTTAAAAGTTTGAAAGTTAAGTTCTTTGCTAAATGGCTACAATCTTTAAATAGTCTAGGAAGCGAAAAAGAACAAACCCTAAAAGGGTAAAAGAGACAAATAGCAAAGACTAAATGGATAAGGACCAAAGACGCGCCTTCTCCCAACGGCTAGATCATTTGAAGAACGTCCTTGGTGCTGCCTTTTGGATTAGGTCTAGTGCAATGGGCCANCCCCTTAAGACCTCATTGACCGACTTTAGTCACTCGGAGAGGAAATGAGGAAGTGATACATGATCGGATCTTCCTCCTTCTCCAAGTATTGGCAATGAGTGTCTAGCTCCTTTAGGACCTTCATGATGGTTGTAGACAATCTCTTGGCTTGTGCACGAGTGACTGGCCCAGTGGGAACTTTGAGAGTCACCTTTTCAAGCTCGGACTCTTGCTCCAAGCTATGCATCCGTGTATCACTACTATTGCTGACGAGCGAGGTCGTAATTACGGAGTTGGCACTCTTGAGCAAGTTGTGGGGAAAGACGGCCGTGGGACACAAGGAGGATCTTCTAGCTCCTCCTCCTTTGAATCCATCCAAGCTGGGCTCCATTCCGCTCAACAACAGATTGATGAGCTTACCGCTGAGAAATCTCGTCGTGAGGAGGTTGAAGCTCGTTTGACCCGAAAGAATCAAGCCACTTAGTCCCACTTGGCAGCTATCTTGGACTTCCTCAAGACCACCCACCCGAGCATTCCTCCTTCGTTGCTGCAGCCACCCGTCGCCGACGCTTCCGACCAGTTCTCGACGGATTTAAGAGGACAAACCCCTAGAGATGATTAGTCGGTTTCGTTTGTTTTTTTAAAACGTAAAAACTCGTGTTTAATGTTTTATTTTTATTTTAATTATTACTTTTTATTTCAGTTTTAATATTTTATATTAAATTTTAATTATATATACTTAATTTTCATTATATTAAAAAAAATATTTTAAAAATCTAAATATTAATAATATTGGAAGGGGTCGCTCTTTCGTGGCTCAGAATAAGAGGCTGCGGAGCAACTACCGTTACGAGCAACTACAACAAGGAGCGACTTACGGTGCAACTATCATAAGGAGCAAGTACAGAGCGACTACACCAAGGAGCAACCACAATGCAACTACCATAAGGAGCGACTATGGTGCAACTTCGCATAAGAGCGACTGTGTTGCAACTACCATAAAGAGCTACTACGGTGCAACTATCATAAGGAGCAACTACAGAGCGACTACTGCAAGGAGCAACCACAGAGCGACTACTACAAGGAGCAACCACAGTGCAACTACCATAAGGAGCGACTACGGTGCAACTTCTCATAGGAGCGACTGTGTTGCAACTACCAGAAAAAGCTACTACTGTGCAACTCCTTTTTCTAATGATAAGAAAATCTACCTTAGTTGCAAAGAAGTCGCTTTTATTTTGCTACGCCGTTGACTAGTGGTTGTGCAGTTGCAAATAGGAGCGACTACGTTGCAACTACGCTGTTTTGCAACTACGCCAGAAGTCGCTCTCTGTAGTCGCTCTTAAGTGACTACCACAGTTCAGTCGCACAACCATACCTAAAGAGCGACTACTTAACCACTTTTGAAATTAGTGACGATAAATGAGCGACTACACGATTCCCTAAGTGGCTCTTCCTTTTTTTCTTGTAGTGAATGAGTGGTCTAATTAAATGAAGAGTTTCTTATACATTATTTTCTCTTTACAGATTCTATTTTGTTGTATGCAAAAGTGACATATACTATAACAGGCAAAAGAACATGTTACTCAAATGATTTGTCATTAATATTGGCGAAAACTCATATTCTAGTTTTGTGTTTCCTGAAATTCTCCAGTCATAAAGTCGGTCTCTAACATAACTACATATATGGTAAGGTTTACTCTTTCAACTTCTGGCATTAACACCAAAACACACACAAAGGTTGTATTGCAGAGTAAGAAACTGTCATTAACTTCTCCTGACTCAACCATCTCTCTCTCTCACTCTTTCTGACACCAGTACACATGCAATTAACAATTATCAATTTATCACAACGCCTACCTCTGCTCTCTATCTCTCTACACTAAGTAAGCAGCAATATCTTCATTTTGCTTCTCTTCAAAGAGACATTAAAAGAATGGAGTTTCCATTTTCTTCATACAAACAAAAATCTACACTTCGCTTTCTTTCTTTACTTCTTCTGCTTCTTTCTGCTGCTTCAGTAGCTGAGCTCTCTTTCAACTTCTACTCCGGTTCATGTCCAGGAGCTGAGATCATCATCAGAAACACTGTACGATCTGCTTCAATCACTGATCCATCAGTTCTTGGGAAGCTCCTACGTCTCATCTTCCATGACTGTTTCGTCCAGGTATGTTTATATTACATTGCTTTCTCTCGCTTGATTTGATTCCACGACTGTTTCTTTTGTTGTTCTCTCAGGGTTGTGATGCATCAGTGTTGATTCGAGGCAACGGGACAGAGAGAAGCGACCCTGGAAATGCTTCACTAGGAGGATTTGCTGTACTAGAAAGTGCCAAAAATGTCCTCGAGATCTTTTGTCCAGGCATAGTCTCTTGCGCTGATATCATTGTTCTTGCTGCTAGAGATGCGGTAGAAGCTGTAAGGAACCTCAATCTTTGATACATTTAGCTAGGCATGGCCATTCCAGTAAACGGTTTGGTTTGGTCGGTTAGGTTTTGGATATTTATGTATAAGATTTTAGGAATTGTTGGAGTATTTTAGTAATTATGTTGGTTTTGGATATTTGAAATTTTTTTATTTGATTTATTATAGTACACTTTACTCAAACTAATTAAAAAATTTCAAAATATGAAATTAATCGAATTTTTTTAATTAATAATAAGTATAACTAATATTTGTGTTATTTAATTTTATTTCAAATATATCGAATACCAATTCAGTTCTTAGTTTGGTACTAATTCCATTCAAGTTCTTCGATTTCAATTATTTAGTTGATTTTGATTCGATTTCATACCTTCAGTTTTGGGACGTTTTTGTTTGGGTCCGATAATATATACAGGCTTATATATAACCAATAATTCTGGTTAAAACTCTGCTTCTTTGTTTCTTGTTGTGAAACCAAATCTTTTGGTCGGACAGCTTGGAGGACCGGTGGTTCAGATACCGACAGGGAGAAGAGATGGGAGGGTCTCAGTGGCAGCAAGTGTCAGACCAAATATCATCGATACTGATTTCACAGTTGATAAGATGATTAATGTCTTTTCCTCTAAAGGATTATCTGTTCAAGATCTTGTTGTCCTCTCTGGTATGTTTCTTCATATTCCATTTCTATTTTTCAAATAAGCTTGAAAGACTTGGAATTTTTTAAACCAAACTAAACCTTAATTCCATAAAATTAACTAACTTTTTCTACTTATAATTAAATATATCTAACTAAATTAAAATTAATATTATTAACTACAATTAATAAACCTTTTGTATTATTATTTTTTATAATTTTTTTGGTCGAAAGTCAAATCTAACCCGAAACTGAAGGGAACCTAACTGATATAAAATTAAACCTCAAATGTAGGAGTATTTAAACAAAACCTCCTAAATCTGAACATGAACACAATTTAAAATTAAATTAAATTAAATTAAATTATCCGAACATATCTTACTTGTAAGATATTTCATGTCGAGTAAAACTTGAAGCGAAATTGAAACTCGAATTACTATGCGAAAATTTTATACCTAGATCTAAATATTCAATATTAATAATATTTTCTTATTTTCAACCTATTTTTATGTCTCCTAATAAATTTACATAAATTTACTATATATTTTTGTTCTCAGTCTTATGTTTAATTTTCAGTTGTGTTTATGATATTGTTTAATGAATATGATTTATATTTTCATATTTATTAATATTTTGATAATTTGTAATTTCATCTTGAAAATATTCAAACCTGAATCGAGGCCGGAAGAATTCAAAAGTCTTAGTATATTCAAACTCGGAAGGATTCAAATCTTACATGAACGGAAAATAAAATCAGTCAAATAAATCTTTTAAGCATGAACCAACAAATCCTAAAAAAAATAATTAATATGTTTGGGTACTTGAACACCCATCCGTATCCAATTGATTGTCTTATCTAAAAACTGAAAAAATTGAACAATTTGAACCGAATACCTAAATAACCTGAACTAAATAATTGAATATGCTAATCGAACCGAAACTCTCTAATTCAAATATGAAGTCAATTATTGACCAGACTACCTAAATGAATCGCTAGCCACCTATAATTTGTATTTTGTAACAAAACCTAACATTTTATAAAGTGTTGTTGGCCTCTCTGCTTGCTTTTGATATTAAAAAAAAACAGGGCTTTTTTAATTTTAAACAAATCTTGAAAATTTTTCAGTTCTTGAAACGTTTTTCAGGAGCGCACACAATCGGAGCTGCGCATTGCACTACATTCATCAGCAGGTTCAAGAGAGATCCCAGAGGCAATCTCGAGCTCATGGACGCATCTCTCGATAACTCCTATGCACAAACCCTTTTAAGCAAGTGTTCATCGTCAATTGATCCAACGACTACCGTTTTCAATGATCCAGAGACATCATCAACGTTTGATAATCAGTACTACCGGAATCTGTTGGCGCACAAGGGTTTGTTTCAGACAGATTCAGCTCTCATGGATGATGATCGGACGAGGAAGATTGTGGAGTTCTTGGCGAACGATGAGGAGAGTTTCTTTGAGAGATGGAGTGAGTCGTTTTTGAAGATGAGTGTTATGGGTGTCAAAGTGGGTGATGATGGTGAGATCAGACGCTCTTGTTCTTTTATTAATTAAAACAAAAAACAAAAAAAAACAAAAAAAAAAAACAAAAGGAGGCAAATTTGGTTAAAGATTTCTTTGATTTATTTATTTTCAGCTGCAATGTAGACACTTAAAGAATGAAAATACGACTTTACTTGAAGAAATTTGAAATTAATTGGCCACCTGTTGTTAATTACAAATTTATGTTATTTGATTATGAGAACGTCTAAAATACAAAGTTCTAACTTTTTACCATATTTCTCAATTTTTATAAAGCCTAAATGAACGCAATTTTCCAAAAGATAGGAAATTCTAACATTTTACAAAATATATCAATTTTTAGACTAATATCTATCAAATAAACATAATTTCAAAAAAGTAAAAATCTATCGTTATACAAATCTCTCACTTTTCGGGGACTATTATACAAATCTCTCACTTTTCGGGGACTATTATCCTAAAATAAAAAAACTCTAACATTTTAAAAGATCTTTTAGTTTTTGTGGATTGCTATCTACCAAATTGATATAAGTTCATAAAATGTAAACTTTAGCGTTTTACAAAATTTCTCATTCTTTATAAACTATTATCCACCAAACAAGCTTAATTTCTTGCAATACAACAACTTCAAGCGCTTTACAAAATCTATTAGTTTTGTTAGACTATTATCTATTATATCAACATAATTTCTAAAATACAAAATTCTAACGTTATATAAAATCTCTTAATGCTTATGGACTACTATCCTCAAATCAGTATAATTCCTCCAAAGTACTAAATATATTGTTTTATAAAAAATTTAAGTCTTTTTGAATTGTTATCCACATAATCAAAATACTTTTCAAAAATATATAAAACCCTATCATTTTACAAAATCTCTTTGTATTTGTGTACTATTATCAACCAAATCAACATAGTATCTAAAATAGCAAACTTTCGCGTTTTTAAAAAAACTCTCAATTTTTACAGAGTATTTCCCATGAGTTTAAATTCCTGTAAAATTATAAACTTCTAGCGTTTTGCAAAATCTCTAATTTTTTATAGATTATTATCCACCAAATCGGAAAAATTTTCTAAGATACAAAATTCTAACGATTTAAAAATATCATCATCATAATTTTCCAAAAAATAGAATTCTAACGTTTTACAAAATCTTTCAATTTTTGGAATATTATCCTTCGAAATACCATAACTTTCCAAAATACAATTTCATGCGATTTTGAAAATCTGTAATTTCACTTACACAATATTTTAGTTATGTAGACTATTATCTACAAAATGAGTATAATTTCCCAAGTGTCTTAGTTTTTGGGTAGTATTATCCACCAAATAAAAATTATTTTCGTAAACACAAAATTTTAACGTTTTACATAATCTCCCATTTTCTATAGACTAATCCATTAAACAACTTAGGTTTTTTAAATGCAGAAAAATTTTAGAGGTTTACAAAATATATCAGTTTTGTTGACTAATCCACATAACCACCATTCCCAAAATACAAAACCTACACTTCTACAAGTAATACAAATCTTCCAAGATCCATTGACTGCTATTCATGAAATGAGCATAATTTCCCAAAATATTTTTTTTACCATTTTACAAATTCTTTCAATTTTTATGGGCTATCTATAAAGGTAGCAAAATTTCCAAAAATATAAATGATAGGTTTTTGCCAAAATCTTTTTTATACACTTTTATCCACCAAATCAACTTAATTTCTTAAATACAAAAATTCTAGCTCTTTAAATAATTCATTAGTTTTTGTGGACTATTATCCACCAAATAAATATAATTTCCTAAAATATAAAATTCTAATGTTTTACAAGTTCATTTATTTTTATGAACTATTATCTATCAAACAAGCATAATTTCGCAGAATACATAAGTTTAACATTTTGCAAAATCTTTGGGGTTTCAAAGACTATTATCCACCAAAAGAGCACAACTCCATAAAATAAAAAACTCTACACTTTTACAAAATCTATCAATTTTCTTAGATTATACACCAAATGAGTTTAATTTCAAAGATACAAAAACTTCTTAAGTTTAGCAAATGACTCAGTTTTTATGAACAATTCTTCAAAGTTTCAAAAAATACAAAACATAGCGTTTTACAAATCTCTAAAATTTCGTGGACTATTATCCACCAAATGAGCCAAATTTCCCAATATATAGAATTTTAGGGGTTTACCGATTCTTTTATATTTAGTGGACTATTATCCATCAAATTAGCGTAATTTCTCAACATTAAAAACTTTAGTGTTTTACTAAATCTCTCATATTTTATGGAATATTATCTATCAAACCAACATAATTCTCCTAAATACTGAATTCTACCATTTTACCAAATCTTTAAGTTTTGTTGGACTATTATCAGCCAAATCACATAATTTCCTAAAATATAATTTTTTTGTGTTTTTAAAAATATTTCAATTTTATAATCTATTATCCACCAAATGAGCGTAATTTTTTGAAAAATAAAAATTCTAGCGTTTTACAAAATCTCCCACTTTTTTGGAATCTAGCGTTTTACAACATGTACAAGTTTTTGCTTACTATTATCACCAAATCAAAAATATAGAAAATTCTATTATTTTACAAAATCTATTTTTTGGTTGATTATTATCCTAAAACACCATAATTTCTCAAAATACAAAATCCTAACATTGTCTCTCAATTTTTATGTACTATTATCCACCAAATAATCTTAATTTCCCAAAAACAGAAACTTATAGGGTTTCTTAAAACCGAACCAACATAACTTCCAAAATTCAAAATTTTAGTGTTTTAAAAAGTCTCTTAGTTTTAATGAACTTGTTAACCGAACAAACATAATTTCCCAAAATATAAAATTATAGCGTTTCACAAAATTTCTCTATTTTATAGACTATTATCCACCAATTCAACATAATTTCCCAAAAAGATAATGTTCTACCCTTTTAAAAACTCTCATATTTTGTGCACTATTATCCACAAAATCAGCAGAATTTTTCAAAATACAAAAATCCTAGTTTTTACAAAATGTATAAAGTTCTTTTGTGATATTATCCTTCAAATCATAATAATTTCTCAAAAATATAAAATTTAAGCGTTTCACAAAATCTCTCAATTTTAAAAGATTATTATCCACCTAATCAACTTAATTTCCCAAAAAAAAACAGAAAAAATTATCGTTTTACAAAATGTCTTAGTTTTTTATGACTTTTATCAACCAAATTAGCATCACTCCTCAAAATACAAAAACCTAGAGGTTTACAATCTTACATTTTTCATAGACTATTATCCACCAACTTAGCTTTACTTTCTAAAATACAATAGCTTTGAAGGATAATATTATCCACTAACTTGGCCTTATTTTCCATAGACTATTATTCACCAACTTAGTCTTATTTTCTAAAATACAAATCTTTCATTTTTCATAGACTATTTTATAAAATCTCTCAATTTTGTGGAATAAAGATTTAGTCTCATTTCCTGAAATAAAGAATTCTAACTTTATTCCAAAATCTCTTAACTTTTGTTGACTATTATCCACTCAATTAGCTTAATTTCCCAATATACAAAACTCTATCGTTTTACGAAATTTCTTTATTTTATATATTATTATCCATCAAATCAGCATAACTTCCCAAAATACAAAAACCTAGCGTTTTACAAATCTCTCAATTTTCATGGATTATATATCAACCAAATGAGAATAATTTCTCCCAAAAAATTATAGTGTTCTACAAAATCTCTCATTTTTTGTGGACTACTATATACCAAATTAACATAAGTTTTTAAATATATTTATTCAACATTTTACAAAAAAATATCGATTTTTATAGAATATAACCCACCAAATAAGCTTAATTCCCCAAAATAATTAAAATTTTAGCGCTTAACCAAATATATTAGCTTGTGTGGACTATTATCCACAAAATCAACATAATTTTCAAATAAAAATTCTAACATTTAAAAAAACTCGTATTTTATAAAATCTATTAGTTTTGTGGATAATAAACATAAAATTGTAAAATAGAGATTATTCTAGCATTTTATAAAAAAAATTCACTTTTGTGAACTATTTCTATCAAATCAGCAAAATTTCTGAAAATACAAAATTATGAGAGAATTAATCAAATGATTTCTCTAGTATAAAGAATTCTAGGTTTTTACAAATTTCTTAATTTTGTGAATTAGTAACCACATAATTTTCTAACATACACATTTTATCATTTTAACAAAACTCTTAGGTTTTATGGACTATATTATCCATCAAACCAACATAATTTCCAAAAATATAAATTTCTATCGTTTGATCAAATCTCTACTTTTGTAGACTATTATCCAATATATAGCCTAATTCCCAAAGTACAAAATTTTAACGTTGTACAAAATCTCTTAGTTTTTGTAGACTATTATCCACCAAAGCAGCTTAATTTCCAAAAATACATAAAATCTAATCATTTTACAAAATACCTTAGTTGTAAGGACTATTATCTATCAAATCAGTTAATTTTCCAAATAAAAAAAATTAATCTCCCAAGTTTCGTGAACTTTTTTATGCACCAAAAAAACACACTTTCCTAAAGTAAAAATTACTAGCATTTTATAAAAAAATTTCAGTTTTTGTGGACTGTTATCTACTAAATTAGAATAAGTTTTGATTTGTTTTAGTTTCTATAAAATCTCTCAAATTTCATGGACTATATTCCACCAAACCACACAAAATAGAAAACTCTAGTGTTTTAAAAAATCTGTAGTTTTTTTTTGTGTACTATTATCCACAAAATCAACATAAATTCTCAAAATACAAAGGTCTAGCTTTTAAAAAAATCTTAAGTTTTTGTGGACTATTATCTACCAAACCAATTTAATTTCCTATAAAATAAATTATAGCGTTTACAAAAGATCTCAATTTGTTTTAACTATTATCCGCGTAATTTTCCAAATGCAAATTTTTTAACGTTTTACAATATATTTTAGGTTTTATGGACTCTTATCCATCAAACGTGCATAACTACTCAAATATAAAATTTTACCATTTTTACAAATCTCTCATTCTTTGATCTATTATAACAAAATCAATACCTAAAATACACTGCTCTAACGTTATCTCTCAATTTACATAAATTATTATCCTCTAAATTTAACCTTGCTTATGTTTTGATGAATTTCGATAATACTCTTCAAAGAAAGTAATTAAATTAGGGAGAATGGGCAACTTCCAAATTAATATAGGATCACCATATGGAACTTGAAATGTGTGTTGCTGTCCAAGATAAGATCTGAACTTGAAATTAAGATGGGTTGTATCAGATCTTCTTCTGTGTGCATTAGCTTTAACATCTTCATCCCGTTGTCTTGTTTGAATTTACATATCTTCCTAACAACCTAATTCCATGTACAATTGACTACCAACCAAAGGAATTATAACATTTAGGACCTCTTCGTTTTTTCATCTAGAAGTTTTATCTGAATATTAAAATGGAAACATCGCAAACACCTAAATGTTTGAGATGCTATAAAATATAGAGTTTGGATGACAACTTTGCATCCCAAAATTTTTCGAATCATGTTTTCCTCTTAAAACACGAAATCATTTCTTTCTTGAAAAGCGAAGAATTATGTTTTTTTCCAAAAACACGACATCAGTTTTTTCTCCAGAAACACAACCACATTATGCTCTAAAAACGCAAAATATTTTTTCCCAAACAATGTGGAATCATGTTATTCTTAAAAATGCGAAATCACTTTATTCTAAAAAAAAGTAAAAAATGTTTTCCTGAAAATGTGTAAAGCATTTTTTTCTTGTAAACACGGTGATTTCCAAATAAATGTGGAGTCGAGTTTTCATGAAGGATTGATAATTTTTTTCCGAAAAAGTCGAATCACATATTCCACGTTTTCTTCCGAAGGATGCAAAAACACTCTTTTCTCAAAAAATATAGAATCATATTTTACCGATTATCGAAATCACGTTTTTGACAAAAAAAAGTTGAATCATATTTTTTACCTAAACACGAAATAGTTTTAAAAATGCATAATCATGTTTTCATTGAAAATACAGAATCACATGAATCGTATATGGATACCATTAGGAATTTATAAACGAACAAACTTATTTATAGATGCAATTTTGGATGCCAAATGCATATACCTTACTCTTAGCATATAAAAGATGATAATTTCTTTAATACATTGCCTTATGAATCTTGGCAAACAAGGATTAAGGACACTTTAACAAGCACCATTCTTGTTTGGCCAGCACCATTCTTGTTTATATCCGCAACAAGGACACTTTGGCCCCGTTCGTTTCTGCATCTGGATGTTACATCTAGATTCCAGATGTTGCATCCAGATGTTGTTCGTTTTTGTATCTGCATACAATATCTAGATGTTGCATCTGGATGTTGCATCTGGATGTTGCATCTGGATGCTGCATCTGGATGTTGCATCCATATGTTGTGGTTCGTTTTTGTATCTGCATCTAGCATCTAAATGCTATAAATTTAATTTTTCATTAATCACGAAAAAGTGATTCCACGTTTTGGGAAAAAAAATATTCAACGTTTTTCGAAAGAACATAATTCTACGATTTTGCATTTTTCTGAAAATTGGTGATTAATTGTACTCCCCAAAAAATTGGGATTCCGCAATTTTCCCAGAAAGCCGCAATCCCGCATTTTTCCGAAAAGCCGCAATCCCGCGTTTTTCCTGAAAAACCGCAATCCCGCGTTTTTTTCCCGAAAAACCGCAATCCCGTGTTTTTTCCCGAAAAACCGCAATCCCGCGTTTTTTCCCGAAAAACCGCAATCCCCCGTTTTTTCCCAAAAAACTGCAATCCCGCGTTTTTCTCTAGAAGCCGCAATCCTGCGTTTTTCATGAAAAGTCACAATCCCGCGTTTTTTTCCCATAATTCCGCAATCACGCGTTTTTTTCCCGAAATGCCGCAATCCCGCGTTTTTCGCGAAATGCCGCAATCCTGCGGTTTTCCCGAAATGCCGCAATCAGGCGTTTTTCCCGAAATGCTGCAATCCCGCATTTTTCCAGAAAAGTCGCAATCCTGAGTTTTTACCGAAGGGCCGTAATCCCGAATTTTTGGGAAAAACTTGATTTCAAAAAATTTGAGATGCAAATGCATCATCCAGATGCTAAATTCTACAGCATCTCAAATATCTAGATATTTGAGATGTTTAACATCTTTGCATCCAGACGCAACATCCTAGAACCACATTCTCCACAACCGGCTCAGGATCCTCAACCCGAACAGGCAGAGGCGCCACTTGTGCTTGCCCGGCCACAGGCAACCTTTTCAACACTTGCTCCAACAGGTTGTACAACGCACCAACGCCGATTTGCTCTCCTTGGTTCGTAGCATTCCCAGCATTAGTCGCTTCCTCATTCACGGGAGCTTCCACACGTGTTCCCGCAGCTCCATCTGCTTGACTCCTAGATGACTCATCACCCACAATTCTCCTTGCCAGATTTCCGGTATTCTTGTTGACAATCTACACGTCCAGAAACCCAAACCTTCAAGTTAACCTGATTAACATAAACAACAGAACATAAAAACTTACTGCGAGTCGTCAGGAGATCGGACGGATGGATAACCCACTAACCCATCTAAGTACTAGAATCAACCGCGCTCTGATACCAACTTGTGAAACCCCACCCTGGTTTTCCCTAAGCCGGACACTTAGTCGATTTATCAGTTCTAGTTTTAATTTTATACTTGGCCAAATTTTACATGTAGAAACCGAATCAAAACCTCATTTATTTCAACTAGATAACTTAACAATAACAAGGTTCGCTAACAATATATTATTCCAATTACATGACCAAGCTACCCAGATAATCCATCCCATCCTCCGATCCTCGACTGACTCCTCGCGGCCGCTACAAGGGTCACTGCCTAGCACCAGAATCTGAAAAATTCTGCAACCACAAAGGAAGAAGTTCAACAACACGAAGTTACCTAGTGAGATTGGTCATCCCGACCTACTTAGCCCATGTAACAATAGGGTAAACAATAACGGGTAAAATGCTAACAAACAATCAGTTCGCGCCAGCACCACATTTCGTTCACTCAATCAATCTATAACACAGGACACCCTAACCGGGATATTAGCCACAAAGGCCCAGGGCACCCTAACCGGGATAACAACCACATAGGCTAATACAATCTTGCCTAGGATGCCAACCAAGCTCTAATGAGGAGAGGTGGAGTTGAGTTGCAGATGAGTGGGGGTATGGGGAAAAGAGTGGGAAGGCGGAAGCTTTGTGACTTGAGGATGAAGATGGAGTGTTTTAAGGGACTGTTGAGGATGATGGAAGCCCGGAGAGGTGGAATCGTGAAGCTTACTTTATGGAGGTTGTAGATGTGAGAGTTAGCCGAGAATGGAGAGGGGGAGATAGACTTGAAGAACGAATGGTAAGGAGATGGAACCGAGAGGTTATGATGCTGTTGTGGTGAAGAGTAGATGATGAAGATGGCGGAATGATTGAGATGGAGTGAAGGCCGGAAGGTTGATGATGATAGAATGATCGAGAAGTACAATGGAGGTGAAGGAAGGTAGAAATGGTGG
>OVAU01001291.1:0-15414 GCA_900406315.1 Biscutella laevigata subsp. laevigata
CAATTTTTAATCATGATTGATACTTAATTAAATTAACATTACATGGATCGGAAAATATGGAGAAGTACATGAAGACGGCAAATGTTGGGAAAGAGATATCGTCCATGAGGAGTGGGTCGTATGGACCGCCTCATACAGACGAGAAACGATGTAANATACAATTTGCATATAACATACAATTTTGTTATTCCATGGAAAAATACTCAACACGAACAGATGGAAAAATACTCAACACCCACATATGAAAAAATAATATGTTGAATCTAACCCATACGGATGATGTTTTGTTGTTTACATCCGTCCATACAGTTTCAAAGACAAAGCATACGTATACAAATGCATCCACAATGGCATATACAATAAAACAAATGCAAACAGATGCATTATCTGAGCCTCTGCCATCTACAACTCCGATACCGGTAAGAGATCCGGTGACAACTCCCTCTTCACCGTCTTCAACACCAGCTTCGTCGTCTTCAGCAACTCTGGTAGCTTAAGCTCTAGTGACGACATCAACTCCAACGACGGCATCAGCTCTGCCGTCTTCAGGATCAGCTCATCCATCTTCAGCCTCAGTTCCTCCCTCGCCAACTACAGTTATGCTGTCGTCAACAACAACTCCTACTTCACCAACAACAGCTCCTCCTCGGTTTGAAGAATAAGATTTGAGATTGTTTTGCAAAGAAACAAAATCTTTGTTGAAAAAAATGAAATCTAAATTTACAAAAGTTGTAAGAGCAACATACCCTAATTGCATAGATTTATTCTCTCTTGACCTAAAAATTTCAATTCTCAATAAACAAAAAAAGAAATATAGAGAAAGAAGAAAGTGACAGTGAGATAGAAGAATTTCAGGTGAAGAAGAAAAATAAAAAAGAGAAGAGAGGAGAAGAGAAGAGAAGGAAAGGGGGAAGAGAAGATCTTGGGAGAAAGAGAGGAAGAAGGAGATGCAGATTGTGGGAGGAAGAGAGGAGAAGGAAAGGGGAAGAGAAAAAGAAAAAATTAATAATAAATAATAGTTTAGTTTAGTTAGAAATTATAGTTTGTGAGTAAAGTAAAAGATATTTTGGATAATTCACACTAAAATAGTACCTCTTTCCATTTATGTGCTAAAAATGGAATCCAAATATCTAAAGGTGCCTCTTTTGGCAATTCTTTCTAGGAAAGATCAGTACATGCATCTAACAACCCAAAATGGATATATTTAGAGTTCGTCACGTATCTTATTTATATTCCTTGCCAATTTCTATTCCTAAAATGTCATGTAAGGAAAACAAATCATACTTACCTTTTTGTAATTGTCAATTTCTTTTCCTTTTTTTGTAATGATAAAGAATCATTACGTGAGTAAGAAGACAAAACTCTATCTCTATCCTCGATTGAATCAGACCACACAAGAGAAGAGGCACACACTAGAACAAAAATATCACCACAAGTCACAAATAGACAAATCTATAAATCGATAGACGAAGTTCAGTATCAATAATTGAATTCTTTTGTTGGCACTAGTGCATATATATATATATATATAATATATATATATACCAACATTCATAAGCGTAACATATCCAAGAAAGCTCCTCAATACATGGCGGATTCAAGCTTTTCTCGCCTTCCTCTTTGCGAAAGGATCTCATACAAAAGCTATTTTCTAAGAGTTGTTGATCTCACTATCCTAGGCCTTCTCTTGTGTCTTCTCTTTTACCGAATCTTATATATGAACCAAAACGACAGCGTTTGGTTTGTGGCGTTACTCTGTGAATCTTGCTTCACTTTTGTATGGCTGCTTATAACCTGCATAAAATGGAGTCCTGCTGATTTCAAACCATATCCTGAAAGACTTGATGAAAGGTAATAGTTTGACTCATATACAATTATGTATACAATAACAATTTCTTATTAGCTATATTCTTATTCATTCTCAGGGTTCATGAGCTTCCTTCGGTGGATATGTTTGTGACCACAGCGGATCCGATTCGGGAGCCACCGATGATTGTGGTGAACACTGTGCTTTCTTTGTTAGCTGTGAATTATCCGGCGAACAAACTAGCTTGTTATGTTTCAGACGATGGATGCTCACCTCTCACTTACTTTACTCTCAAGGAAGCTTCTAAGTTCGCCAAGATTTGGGTTCCTTTCTGCAAGAAATACAATGTTAAAGTTAGAGCTCCTTTTAGATATTTCTTGAACCCTCTAGATGCCACAGAGGATCCTGAGTTCAGAAGGGAATGGGAAATGACAAAGGTAATTTAAAAGAGTCTTGTTATTTTTTTTAAAAAGGATTTAAAGAGAACAGAACACTTTGGTGAAGACCAAGTTATGTTCGACAGCAAAAAATATACAAAGTTCACGCACGTTCTCAAGATTTGGTCTTAGGTTCTCATGTTATTGAGAATTATTCTTGATTTTTTTTTTTAAATATAATATGTAGAGGGAATACGAGAAGTTAAGGGAGAAAGTAGAAGCAGCGACCGGAGATACTCATAGGTTTGAGAGAGATGATGATTTTGAAGCTTTCTCAAACATAAAAACAAATGATCATTCAACTATAGTCAAGGTATTTCTACAATTTACTCAAGTAAACAATACAATTATTCCCATGAAATCTTGTTATATATTGTGAGTGTATGTGTGTGTGAAGGTGGTATGGGAGAACAAAGGAGGCGTAGGAGAAGAGAAAGAGGTTCCTCATGTTGTATACATTTCAAGAGAGAAAAGACCAAATTGCCTTCATCATTACAAAGCTGGAGCCATGAATTTTCTGGTTAGTCAATTTTCTCATACACATCTCTATTACACACTCGAAGTTAGAAAGCATCATAATTAAACAAGGGATACAAATCAATTCATTCATTGTTAATTAGTTTTGAGTTGGAAACTCATAGAACTTAACATGGTATCAAAGCCTGATCTGGATGACCAACCCGATCTATTATCATTGTGAACCAAAATTTGTCCATCGATCATTGTCTGAAGTCCCGATATCTATATAGCTAAAAGAGTCATTATCTCGAATGGGCATATTAGAAATTATTGTCTCACATCAAAGATTAAAAGAGATCTACTCAATATATAAGGGATATAAACTTATCCACTAATTACCAACTGATTTTGAGTTGGAAACTTATCTCTCTACCTCTCAAATTTTAAAGTACATAAGTTGAAATAGAGTTATTAATTGGGTGGAATTATGGGCTATGCACGTCCAAATAAAAATGGATATGTCATGGTCGCACCTATTTATAAAACAGTTATGTTTGTGGATTAGACTGCATGAATATTTTGCATGCCAAATAATCAAAATTACTGTCAAATAATGAATTTTTTTGGTTAATTAAATTGGAACAAACATACATATATATTTTTAATTAAATTGGAACACAAATATTTCTTATTTTTGCAAAAGTCATAATCCAATATTTCTTATAAGATTTGTTTTGAATTTTGTTTCTTAAATCTTTGTATTAAACTATGGATTTGAAGTTTTTGTCAATTAACCTTTTAATATTTTTTAAAAATCTATATGATCAAGTCTGTTACATTTTTTTTTTTGTTCAAACTAGTTTTATAAACTTTTCAAAAATATTTGTTTTTTTTATAACCGCAAACAAGCTTACGTTAGTTGGATAAATTAACCAGAACCACATTGAAAAAATATCAAATCTGAACTGGAATTGGAGAAAAAATTGAATGAATCCTAATTTTCACTATCCGAATAACCAGAATCGAACCGAAAAATGAGTGCCCGAAAACTTCGAACTGAAGGTTAAATATTCAATATTGATTAGTATTTTTAATATTCAATATACTTTTAATGGTTTATTCTCAATTTTATGTTTATGTATGAGTGTAATTTGCATATTTATTATTATTTTCAATATTTAATTTATCTCTGATCTTAGCATTGATATTTTAATTTTTAATATTATTTAGTATATATATCTATTATGTTTTTGGACAACCAAACCGAACTTGGAAAGATCTGAATCGAACCCAAACAAAAAAAATGAATAACTGCGCTACGCTCGGCTTAAATAGAGACACATTAATTTTGAGTGATCTATGAGCATGCGTCCGACTTAAATAGATACAAATATATGATAAAATATAGATAAATAATGAAAAATATAAACAGAACAAACTATATATATAATTAAAATTTATAAAAAATAAAAGTCAATTAACTATTATTTAAAAAAGAAATGTGTTAGAATCAGAAAATTAAATTTTATAATATATAGATATAAAAAGATTAATAATCAAATTTTAAATTTACAAATATTTGATATAAAAAGATTTGTATTCACAAGATATAAAATATAAACGCGCGGATATTAATTCTCCTAGTAGTAATAAAATGTGATGATGGGAAACAGGTTAGAGTGTCAGGACTAATGACAAATGCACCGTACATGCTGAATGTAGATTGTGACATGTATGCAAATGAAGCAGATGTTGTTCGACAAGCAATGTGTATATTTCTACAAGCAATATCATTGAATCATGATCAAAACCATTGTGCTTTTGTTCAATACCCTCAAGATTTCTATGATTCTAACATCGGCGAACTCATCGTCTTACAATCAGTGCGAAATTTTCTTCTCCCTTTGTAATTTTGATCATTCAAATTTTAATTAATTACTTATTAATCGTTACTAATTGATTTTTTTTTTTTTGGAAATTAGTATATGGGACGTGGGATTTCTGGAATCCAAGGACCAGTATATGGAGGTTCAGGATGTTTCCACACAAGAAGAGTTATGTACGGTCTCTCTCCACATGATTTACAACACAATGGAAGTCTCTCTCCGGTTGCTATAAGTAAGTTGTATAAATTCATAAGAATAACTTCTTTTAAACATTTTCATTCTTCATATTAACACCAAATGTGACTTTCATTATTATATGAATCTATTTTTTTTTAGAATAAAGTTATTTTTAACGACAAAATCACTAGTCGGTAAGTTAATGTGGTCGGAAATAATAAATGGTCGAAAAGTGGTAGAAAGTATTATAGAATATATAATATATATACTAGTTTCAATTTTAGTCGTAAGAATTTTGTCAGAATTTTTTTTCCGATATTCCATCACTATTATTTCGTATATTATTATCCACGAATTTTCCATCACCAACCAAAATTTGTTAATTTTCCGCACAATGCATAATGTTTTTGATATTCTACCATTTATTTAAAATGTTTATGTTATTTTACTATTATTATTGTTTCATCAAGGGAGGCTTTTGACTGAAGAGAGTTTAACGAGAGATTTTGGGAATTCTAAGGAGATGGTGAAATCGGTGATCGATGCATTCCAAAGGAAACCAAATCTCCAAAACACCCTCACGAACTCCATAGGAGTGGCTACAAAAATGGGACAATGCAACTACGAAAACCAAACCAGCTGGGGCAAAACAGTAATTCTTTTCTCTAGTGAACAATTTAGTCTAAAATCAAACAAGTCATAGTATTTTATTCATATATATATATAAAACTGTGTAGATTGGTTGGTTATACGATTCAACAGCAGAAGATGTGAACACGAGTGTTGGAATTCATTCGAGAGGATGGACTAGCTCGTATATATCTCCTCAACCACCGGCGTTTCTTGGTTGTACGCCGCCGGGAGGACCAGAGACGATGCTTCAACAGCGGAGATGGGCGACGGGATTGCTTGAAATTCTGTTTAGCAAACAAAGTCCGTTGATCGGAATGTTTAGTGGGAAAATGAGATTCCGACAAAGCTTGGCTTATCTTTACGTAGTGACTTGGGGTTTGAGGTCAATTCCTGAGCTCTTTTACTCTCTCTTGCCTGCTTATTCTCTACTCCATAACTCTGCCTTGTTTCCTAAGGTCACACGTCACACTCTCTCTCACTTCCAGTATTCGGTTTAATTCTTCAATTCTTGATAATTTGCCTAGGACTAGTTCTACTTATTTTCCTTAGTTAATTAGTTTATTTAGACGACAAAGAAGTTTAATGTTTTGTGGTTGTAGGGAATTTGTTCAGGTATAGTCGTCACACTTGTGGGGATTTACTGTCTCTACACTGTATGGGAATATATGAGCCTTGGTTTTCCCGTACAATCATGGTATACATCACAATCATTCGGGAGGATAAAAACCACAAGTAGTTGGCTATTTAGCATCTTTGATATCATCTTCAAGCTTCTTGGGATTTCAAAAACCGTCTTCATAGTCACTAAAAAGACTATCCCCGAAACTAAGCAAGAGTCTAACGATGGACGATTTCAAAAAGAAGATGATGTTCAAGACTCAGATTCAGGTAAATTTGAATTTGATGGATCACTTTACTTCTTGCCTGGAACGGTTATCATGTTGGTAAACTTAGCCGGTTTTTCGATGGGCTTACAACGATTGAGAGATGGTGGTTCAAATTTGACAGAGGTTTGTGGATGTATTTTGGTGGTTATGTTGTTTCGTCACTTTCTAAGGGGTTTGTTTGAGAAGGGAAAATATGGTATCCCATTGTCCACTCTTTCGAAAGCTGCATTTCTTGCAGTTTTATTTGTTGTTTTCTCAGTAAGAAAGTAGTGTAGCTAAAATTATGGATCCTACTTGTACTTCAATTTTATAAATATATATATGTTTAACATTTGCTTTAGTATAATAAAGGTTTTTAATAATGACATTTTGTTTTATAGAATAGATCTAAATAAATAACTTTAGTGAGAAAATGTAGTGATAGTATAATAAAAGGTTTTCTGCAAAATAAAAACTTTTGATTATAATTTTTGTAAATTAATACACTATCTTTTATATAGATATCCACATGAACTAAGCCGACAAATACACATCCCTGGAAACACGATAAAATACAAGGATTCAAAACAACAAACAAACCAGACAATCAAAGCTTAAAAACCAACCGACCATAAATGTCTTTGAAGATTAACTCCCTCTGAAATCTGGCACCACAAAAGCCTAAACAAGCTTTAGATTCTTCCAATAGTGGATGAAAAGTACCTCCCCAATGGTTGGTCCTGGAAACCCATTAACAGAGCCTGACAAGCACATATCAAGATCCACAACACACTTCCGAAAACGGCGATGGACATATTAATCCTTGAGACACCTAGTTGGGAAACACAAAACTAAATAGGTCTTGCACTGACCTGAAGCGTACATACAAGAAGCGAACCAAACAAAGACGAGGCAAGACCGAACAAAGAGCCGTGAGGGAGACCACCAACGAGAGGACAATCAAAACAACTAAACCTAAGGCTTTACCCAAAACAGACCGACTGAACCAAACAACAAATGACCCGACAAGGACCAAATACTTGCAGCGAAGACTGAAAACCCGAAAATCCGGAAAACCGATTCCACCACGAAAACTTAAGGAAACACACTACCACAACCAAACAACTGAAAGAATTGGGGTTAACTAGATCAGAAGATACATAAGCTAGGCGAGCCAAGACGTTGAGAATGAAGCCACCTTCGAAAACTCGCCAGAGCCGACCTTACAGAATGAGCCAACCAAGGCCAAAGCAGCCACCATGGCCTTCGCGAGATAACCAGCCACCAAAACTCGCAACGAATAGACGACACAAACCAAACTAGCCAAAAGCAAACCAAGCACACACAAACTACAAGACTCTGCAACCGTTTCAAAAGAGAGACGAAAAACAAACTCAATGAAGGACCAGGCGAGACCGACTGACTAAGGAGGGGTCACCAGAGTAAACGCCACCACAAAAAGGCCACACGCCGGAATTCACCACCATAGCCGCCGTCTTTGAGCCAGAACAACACCAACACGTCCAACAGACAAAGATCACCTCAAACTCCATCACCATTGGACAGAAACACGCGGAGACAAATCATAGGAGTAGTAGCAGCCACCATGAACCAAACCGAAAATCCACCGGAAAAACAAAAACCCAAACAACTTCAATGATCACGCAAAAGAAACTACAAGCTGAACAAAAGGAAGGACAAAGCTTATCTCCCACCTCCAACGCCGAGGTGGCCGCTGAAAATATCACTTACCAAATTCGAAATTACAAGTGTCAAACCGAACTAACATTTCGAATCTAAATTATAATAGACATATATGAAAAACTAGAAACTTGAAATACCCGCCGATCCAAATCGATGAGAAGAAGCGAGTACCTAGACGTAATAGTAGCAATCATACATTAACCGAGTACCTAGACGTATTTTTGAATAAGCCTGCACTGCACCGCTTCTAAGGGATTGTCTCCTCTCTCTCTTTTTTGTTATTCATACATTTACAGGGCACGTGCACAAGTTCACCACAAGGCACACACATACACAAAACAATCACCACAAGGCATAAATAGACAAAATGTATATATATATATATATATATATATACCAACATTCATAAGTGTAATGCAATCTTTTAATAAACACTTTATAAACATATCCAAAAAAACACCAAGAAAGCTCACGAGAAATAGCTCCTCACATGGCGGGATTCGTACTTTTCTTGGCCTCCTCTTTGTGAAAGGATCTCTTACCAAAACTATTTTCTAAGAGTTGTTGATCTCATGATACTAGGCCTTCTCTTTTGTCTTCTCTTGTACAGAATCTTACATATGAACCAATACGAATCCGTTTGGGTTGTGGCTTTTCTCTGTGAATGTTTCTTCACTTTTGTATGGCTGATTACAACCTGCATCAAATGGAGTCCTGCTGATTACAAACCATATCCTCATAGACTTGATGAAAAGTACCATTTTTATTTATATATATACAATAACAATTTCTTATTTATTAGGGTCCTATTTATTATACATATTCTTATTCACTTTCAGGGTTCATGACCTTCCTTCAGTAGATATGCTTGTGACCACGGCGGATCCGGTTAGGGAGCCACCGATGATTGTTGTGAACACTGTGCTTTCTTTGTTAGCTTTGAATTATCCGGCGAACAAACTAGCTTGTTACGTTTCAGACGATGGATTCTCACCTCTCACTTACTTCTCTCTCAAGGAAGCTTCTAAGTTCACCAAGATTTGGGTTCCTTTCTGCAAGAAATACAATGTTAAAGTTAGAGCTCCTTTTAGATATTTCTTGAACCCTTTGGCTGCGACAGAGGATCCTGAATTCAGTAGGGAATGGGAAATGACAAAAGGTAATTTAAAAGAGTTTTGTTGTTTTTTTTAGTATGTCTACTTTTTATAAAGAGAATTATAGAGAAAATAACAGTTTAATTTTTACTCACTTTAACATGAAAATTAACGAGACAACATCATTTGAAATTTGTAAAAGCAAAACAAATATGAAACTAAGGGAAATTGTATGCATTTCGAATTTGATTATATAATTTTCCAAAATTATATGACATCAAAAAATAACTTAGTTGTTATAGTTTACTCATTTGGGTGAATATGCAAACTAATATTCTTTTCACGTCAATAAACGATCGATTCATTCAGATGGTCTATCTGAATATGTTTTAAGTTTAGACAACATTTATAGATGCATCTCAAGGAGTTTTGAAGTTGCATTTCTGGATGCACATGATTTTGTGTTTTTTTCCGAAAACACACAGAATAACATGAAATCACGTTTTTTAAAAAAAAAACACAGGAACCATGTTTTTCATCTATGGAAAACACGAAATCACATATTTCGAAAAAAGCTGAGAATCCTATTTTCTAGAAAAACAAAAATCATACTGAAATCATGATGCATCTCTGAAAAAACAAACATCACCTAATTGCATCATTCATATATCTGCTCTCAACTGCACAAATAAACAATGTTTTATTATAATAAACAAAACATTAGACAAAGTTTAGGCACAATCTCAAGATTTGGTCTTAGGTTCTCATGTTACTGAGAATTCTTATATAATATATAGAGGAAATTTGAGAAGTTAAGGCAGAAAGTGGAAGACGCGACCGGAGATTCTCATAGGTTTGATGGAGATGATGATTTTGAAGTTTTCTCAAACACAAAAAGAACTGATCATTCAACTATAGTCAAGGTATTTCTACAATTTACTCAAGTTAACAATACTTATTCCCATGAAATCTTGTTGTATACATAGTGTGTGTGTGTGTGAAGGTGGTATGGGAGAACAAAGGAGGCGTAGGAGAAGAGAAAGAGGTTCCTCATGTTGTATACATTTCAAGAGAGAAAAGACCAAATTGCCTTCATCATTACAAAGCTGGAGCCATGAACTTTCTTGTTAGTCAATTTTCTCATAAGACGTCATATTGAACAAACTACACCAAACATTGGAGTTTATTACCATATTTGTCTGTTAATTATAATAAATGTGATGATGAGAAACAGGTAAGAGTGTCAGGACTAATGACAAATGCACCGTACATGCTGAATGTAGACTGTGACATGTATGCAAATGAAGCAGATGTTGTTCGACAAGCAATGTGTATATTTCTACAAGCAATATCATTGAATCATGATCAAAACCATTGTGCTTTTGTTCAATACCCTCAAGATTTCTATGATTCTAACATCGGCGAAAACGTCGTCTTACAATCAGTTGCGAATATTACTATACTCCCCTTTTGTTATGATCATCAGTTCAATGTTCATAATCATTTTAATTGATTTGTTTTGTGGATAATAGTATGTGGGACGTGGAATTGCTGGAATCCAAGGACCAGTATATGTAGGCTCAGGATGCTTTCACACAAGAAGAGTTATCTACGGTCTCTCTCCACACGATTTACAACACAATGGAAATCTTTCTCGGGTTGCTATAAGTAAGTAATACAACTTACTGAATCTTTTTTCTTGGCTCGATTTGGGTTATTCAGTTCAGTTTGGATTAATTGACTCGGTTTGGATTAGCTCAAACCGAGTTGAATAACTCAAATTAAACTGATATAAAATTTATTTTTAAATTGACATATTTTTAAAAAATTAAAGAAAACCAAAATTTGAATAATCTGAACCGAGGCAATAATCCAAAATGAGCCCTAATATAAAGTCGTGTCCAATGACTTTGTCAACTAAAATTTGTGATTAAAATGGTCGAATTTGAAAATTCATAATTTTTTTTTGTTTTTTTCAAAACGATGTCGTTTCATTTAACCTTGAGATTTAATTTTGTTTAAATATTCCGCTAGTGAAACTAACGTCGTGTCTAATTTGACTCAGTCAATAAAAAGTTCGAGATTTAACCTAAGAGTCGACGAAACTATGAGATTTAAATGAACTAAGGGATAGTTAACCGTTTAACCAATCCAAAATTATAAATTCAGGGTTTTAAAAAATATATTTCCCTTTATTTTACCATTTAATTAATGTATTGTGTTATTTTACCATTGTTGTTTCATCAAGAGAGACTTTTGTCTGAAGAGAGATTAACAAGAGATTTTGGGAATTCCAAGGAGATGGTTAAATCTGTGGTCTATGCATTCCAAAGAAAACCAAATCCCCAAAACACCCTCACAAACTCCATAGGAGTGGCTAAGAAAATGGGACATTGCCACTACGAATATCAAACCAGTTGGGGTAAAACGGTAATTCTATTCCAAGTCTAAAATGATACTGCATGTATACACTATGAATTTACACTAATTTAGTAATTTTGTGTGTTACATATAAAATTGTGTAGATTGGTTGGTTATACGACTCAACAGCGGAAGATCTAAACACGAGTATTGGAATTCATTCGAGAGGATGGACTAGCTCATATATATCTCCTCAACCACCGGCGTTTCTTGGTTGTATGCCTCCTAAAGGACCAGAGACGATGCTTCAACAACGGCGATGGGCGACCGGATTACTTGAAATTTTGTTTAACAAACAAAGTCTGTTGATCGGACTGTTTGGTGGGAAAATGAGATTCCGACAAAGCTTGGCTTATCTTTACAGTTTGACTTGGGGTTTAAGGTCAATCCCTGAGCTCTGTTATTGTCTCTTGCCTGCTTATTCCCTACTCCATAACTCTGCCTTGTTTCCTAAGGTCACACTCTCTTTCTCTCACTCACTTCCAGTATTCGGTTTAGTTCTTGGTCAATTTTTTTCTCAATTTTGATTCTTTGAATATTTAAAATTTGGAATTATATAGGAATCCAAAGAAAATTTGATATTTTCTATTTTAGGTCGATTCAAGTAAAATAAATGAGAATCATCAAATAACTAATATATTTATGATCTAGTTCGGATCATTCATATTATATGCGAAGTACCTAATAGTATATGAAGTAACAAAATAAATATAACTATAGTTTTAGGTTTTTAGATATTTCAATTAATATCTTGAATATATAATTATATTATGGATTTTCCGTATACCACTTTGATTCCAGTCATTGGAGTAAAGAAATTTATAATCCAATAAATATTTTTTTATCGGTCCCGGATCAATTTGATATATCTTATTTCAGTTTGATTCTTCAATTCTGGATAATTTTCTTACATATTTTGCTTCATTAAAGTTTATTTAGACAAAGAAGTTTAATGTTTTGATGTTTTTGTAGGGAGTTTGTTTAGGTATAGTCATCACACTTTTGGGGATTTACTGTCTCTACACTGTATGGGAATATATGAGCCTTGGTTTTTCTGTACAATCATGGTATGCATCCCAATCATTCGGGAGGATAAAAACCACGAGTAGTTGGTTATTTAGCATCTTTGATATCATACTCAAGTTTCTTGGGATTTCAAAAACCGTCTTTGTAGTCACTAAAAAGACTATCCCCGAAACCAAACAAAAGTTTAAGGATGGACAACTTCAAAGAGAAGATGAAGATGATGTTCAAGACTCATGTAAATTTGAATTTGATGGCTCACTTTATTTCTTGCCTGGAACGGTTATCATATTGGTAAATCTTGCCGCTATAGTGGGTTTTTCGATGGGTCTACAACGGTTGAAAGGTGGTGATGGTGGTGGTTCGAGTTTGATAGAAGTGTGTGGATGTATTGTGGTGGTTATGTTGTTTCTACCATTTCTAAGGGGTTTGTTTGAGAAGGGAAAAAATGGTATCCCATTGTCTACTCTTTTCAAAGCTGCCTTTCTTACAATTTTATTTGTTGTTTACTCTGTAGCAAAGTAGTAGAGCGAAAGTGGTTTGTTAGGCAACTAAGCTAAGTTAAGTTGATGTACTTGTGAGCATCTAATAGAAAATTATCCTCAAATTAAGATGTTGTTTCTGGTCTTGTGTATAAAATAAAATCTAAATACAAAGAGAATGGGTATTAATAAACATAAAAAAGATTAAACATCTATTATATTAAAACAGAAAAAAATTATCGAAAAAAGTTATAATGAATTATTTTGTAGATGCCTAGACAAAATAGTTTTCGTTACAATAATATTATTTTTCTAAAAATAGTATATCACATTTTTAAAAAATATATATCTCTAGAAGAATATTTTTGTTATTTAGAAGAATATTTTTGTTATTTAATGATTTAAGGAAATATTACTATTTAATCAATTTTATTATTTCTTGTTTTCATTCAACAAAGTACAAAACATGTCATTCAAATATATTTAAAATCATTTAAAACAGAAATTATTTGTTAACAATTTAAATAGGTTGAATTTATCTATTAAATATAATATTTTTAAAAATAAGATTTATTGTATAATAAATTTCACCAGTCTAACTATATTTTAAATTTTTTTACCAATCTTAATAATACTTTAAAACTAATATCAATCCTAAATTTCCAAATAAAAACATAAAGCATGTAAAACTTAGAAACTATATATATCATCTTCAAAATAAAAAAATATTCGCATTGAACGCAGAATCAATATTACAATCTCATAACAAATGTATAAAAGAGTAATGTCAATACATCTCTAAATTTCTATAAATAAAATTTTAAAAATAATTTGTTAATCTTGTTTTGTTTTATTAATTTATTTTAGAAATAAGATATATGAATTAGATCAATATGTTATATTATTGATGTTGACAAAAATAGTTAGATCATTTTTTAAATGAATAGACTTGGTATTTTGAAGTAATAAATGATATAAATAAATTATATGTTTAAAGGTAAAAATTAAAATATTTAATTAAATTCTCATATAAAAATGAGTAAATGTTTTAAGGGGACTTAAAACCCAACCTAATAACTAGTGTTACTAAATATATAATTACTTAATTAACATCAGTTGTTAATTATGTCGGTGTAATTATTTTCGATATTTTTAAGGTTATTGTATAAATCTTCTATTTTTTCCACACAAAAAAGAGATGAAATATATCGTGCCAAAGCACTAAAGATTACAACCCGAGAAGAACAACCGAGAATTACAAGCGCTAAGACGACGGTTGAAACACTTAACCTCGTCGGATAAGCCAGCGATTAACAAACAAACCCCGGGAACTACAATACTACCACAAGGGAATTTGGACATGAACACCTATAGCTAACCCGGGACGAGAAGTGAGAAACTGAGGACGCGGACTGAGAGGAACTGACGATGCCACATTATTAAGAGCCTTGAAGCGCCAAAGACTAGTGTATAAATTCCACCCGATCTTGTGAGTGAGAACACTAGCAAATGCAGACGAGAAGCAGACTACAAAGATCTTGAATGGATAAACCATACTTTTACAAGAAAACCAAGCCAAAAACATCAATCCACTTAACTCGAGCCAACCCAGAGCGAACCTCCACAACAATTCGAACACAACTCAACCCAGGAAAACTAAGCCTACTTGCAACTGACAGACCAGACACAAGAGTCGGGTCCAAAGTTCAAACCTCCTAGCACTACAAAGACTAGCTAAGACGAAACTTACACAAAAACACAAACCAAGAAGCCTAGAAACTAAAACCGGACACGAACAACAACACCAACCAGAGACATATTTAAGCAGCCAAAACCAATCTCAGATCGGAACCCAAAACCAGAGCCAGCCAAAACCGGCGCAAACAGGAGCCGAAACCACTCTGCCACTAGCTAACCACGAGCCTATCAAACCACATCCAATCCGACAACAACCTGGCAACAGAACTACATCTCGACCCACAAGAAGGTGGCGACGAGCAGATGAAACCGCACCAGAAGGAGAAAGCTGGACAGATAGGGGGCATAACCCGTCGGAGAGCTCGACGTGAAAGGCTACGTCGGAAGCTGTAGATCGGACCACATGGAGAGAGAAGGATCTCGCCGGGGCAGAACATCAGAAGAAGCTAGAAGAGATATACTAAACTAATCAGAAGGGTGGACGGTCGGCACCGACGCGGCCTAAATTGCCGGCCGTCGAGCTTTGGCAAATCTGAGAGAGGCCGGTGGCGGTAGGGTTTTATCGCGAGAGAGGAGTTGTATGGTATAAATCTTTGTGTTATCTTTTTTCAGTAAAATGGGGAATGCTTTATAATCATTATTTTCAATTAAGTTATTGGATGATAGAGAAAAATGATTATTATATTTTATACTAGGGGCAGACCCGCACGTTGCGCGGATTTGAATT
>OVAU01001292.1:0-15411 GCA_900406315.1 Biscutella laevigata subsp. laevigata
CTTTCTTAAAAGTGACCATTAAATAATACTATAGAGATATATAAGATTAGAGCTGGATCCAAACTATGCGAAGTAAATATTAATTTTGAGTATTGAAAATATATTTTTTTTAGTGTGAAACTTAGTAAAATTATTTCTTTATAAGATTAATAAAAAAAACATTATGACAAAAATGTGATAGGATTACATATTATGTATTCTGTTTAAACACAACTGTATAATATTATTTCATAACTTTTTTTTATGAACATGAACTTAAAATCAAAATTTTGTTGTCATCGAAACCCATTAAAAAATTAAAGATGGTCGGTTGAGGTAATCGTGAGATTTTTCCCAACTGAAGCGTTATGATTTACATGGGAGAAAGAGAATCCACATGTTCGTGCCCTTTAGCGAGGGCATCAGCACAAACATTTTAGTCCCGAGAAATCCATTGAATGTGAAAATCAATAAAAGCTTCATTCAAAAGAAAGAAGTGTTCCAGCTCGGTCTTGAAGATTGGTCAATCGTCAGGCTCATGAAGCATCCTAATCAAGTCCGCGCAATCCGTATCGAAGGTACTACGGGGGATTCTCCGTTCTCTGAGACAGTCCATAGCCCACATTAGGTTGTCTAGCTCTGCATGAAGAGCGGAGAGACTTTGCCGACAAGCTTCTGCCCCCTCACTAAGTGTTCCCCCGTTATCCCTTAGCCACCACCCAAGAGTCCAAGACCACTACTTTGCCCATGATCGATCCAAGAAGCATCGAGTTCACAAATTGATCTTTGGGGGGCTAAGGTGGGTAGGCTAGTATATCGATCGCGGTCTTCTTCATCTTCCATTTGTTCGTTGGTCTCCTTCTGATTAGCTAATCTCCAACTTTCGTCTTCGAGTTTTGCTAATTGTAGGGTATCTAATGCTGAGACGTCCTTTCCATTGAAGACTTTGTCATTTCGCGCATTCCAAATGTACCAAAGTAACCAGAGAAAAGAATTCCTCTGGGGTGAAGGCATCCCTACCCCTCTCGTCTTCCATAGGAAGAAATCCATGTTGCAATATAAAGATCTACTCGGGAAGCAATGCAGAATGTTTGGAAATTCCGAAAGGGCCCAAACTTAAAGGGCTGGACCCAAACTTAAAATCAATTAAACATATTATAAAAGTCAATTTCAAGAACAAAATTAGAATTATTCATCAAGGATAAATTTAGAAATATATATTATTTAAATTGAGAATTGGAGATTTTCTCAAGATAAAAAATAGAGATATACACAACAATAAATCAAAATTTCTCTTGAATTTTTTTTATATATTAAATTTCGATTTATTTTTATTTAAAATTTGTTGGATTTATTTTTAGAAAACATTAAATTATGAATTAAATTTTTATAAATATTTAAGTTTCATTTTTATTATTAATAAATATATATATATATATCTAAATTGATTTTCTTATAAAAAATTGTGAATTCATATTCATACAAATAATTCATACAAGCTTCCGATCAACCTTGTGAATCCAAGCCCATCTCAATTTCGCCGCACGCATTGGATAATCGCCCTGCGTGGTCTCTAGCTCTCCCTCGATCCATTGGATAATCGGAATCTAAGTTGACCATTGACGCCAACGCTCTGCCTCTGCTAGGTGTGGGATCTGCAAATCCTAATATTCATTGGAAATAACGGTCTTCATTATACAAACTCCGACCGTTAAAAGTCAGGTCAGTAGTTATAAAGGAAATTATTATTATTTTTCAGTCAGAAAAAGGAAAACTCAATAAACCCTAAAACCATTTTTTAAAAAATTGGAAAAGAGTTCCTCCAACGAAAAACCTTCCTCCTCTTCTGATCAATATTCACAGAAACCCTAATTTTTATTCACAGTTTCCATCCCTCAGAATTAGAATCACCGCCGCCAAACAAACGGGAAGTTCAATATCTCCTGTAATTTATCTCTTTTTGTTTCTTTTAGATGGGTCCAAAATCTACGCTTGCGTTAAAGAGGCACAGGCCACGTGAGAAATTTGATAAGAAGCGGGATACCAAGAAATCTAAACATATAAAAGAAGCGGTTGTTTCCAATCATTCCATAGAGGATCCAGGTATGTTATCTATCGGTTGTTTCTGCAAGTGTTTTCTGATTGTATCACCTTAACTCATGTATTCTCTTTTGGGTACTGTATTTTAGATTCATCTGAAGCAGATTCTGTTGAGGACGAACCAGAAGAGATGGTTTACAGAGAACCCACACAGTACGAAAATTTGTTGGCATCTCTAGGGTCGTCTAACAAGGTTGTTGCAGCAATTAACAAAAGAAGGTACTTTTATACTGTTGCTTGCTTGACCAAGTTTCGGATATTTAGTTTTTTGGTTGATTTTAAACTCTTGTCTAGTACTGAATTTTATGACCATGGCTATATGTGATGTGAAGATCAAAGCAAATGTATTCTACATTCTTGTTCCTCTATCGAACTATTATTTTATTTCCTTTTCCAAGTTAGTATTTTAAGATTGTATGAATGATATGCAACAAGTTGAGTATTTTAATAGGCAAAGAGAGGAGGAAGGTAAAAGCGACACAGAAGATGAGGACGAAAACAGTGGGTCTGATGATTTAAGCGCTACAGATGGAGAGGCTGATGATATTCAAGGTAAATTTACCCTAATCTTGTATTGGAAATTTTTGTTTATGTCTGTTCTTGTGCCCATAGATGCTGACACTTCACAGGCTCCTGTAAGCTTGAGTGCTGTTTCCACTAATATGTATTTACTCCTTATTGGTCTATTGATGTTTTAGTTATTCAAGTAGTTGCATAGTTTTCGGCCTTTTGATCTCTATCAGACTTCTCTTTTTTTGCTTTATTAAAGGGGCTGATCAGGAAAGCATCGGTGGTCTTACTGAGAAGATGGAGGAGAAAAATGATAATCATAGTGTGGAAGAGGATTCTGATGATTGTCAAACAGACGAAGAACATGAGTTGAGTACCAATGGCCAAGTTGTTTTAGGAGCTTCTTCGTCTACTAGGTAAATTTAATTAAGATGGCATGTAAAAGTTTCCTTACAGTTTGACATGCTCGTTAATCTAATAAAAATCTGGTATTCACACATTTGCTGTTCAGTTCATTTAGTGAGCACCTTAACCACAAATTAACTAGTGAAGAAGTGGAAAATCTACCTAAAGGCAAGTGGAAATTTAAATGGGAATCACCTGCCATTGACATGCCAAACTGCACATGGAAAGGAACAAGTGAAAATTTCCTTGATGTATGTGTTCTATAACTTTCCTCACAAAAGTATATTGTTGCAAAATTGGCCTTCCAACCTTAGTAATTACCAGTAACACTAAAAACTTTATTTTGCAGGGCATTCAGAGCGATGCAACTTATGGCCTCAAGCCTAAGTTATTTAACCACTGGCTTCAGTTATACAAGAAATCTGGAGGCAAAGATTTGGACTCGTCTAAGAGGAGAAGATTCTTCTCCATTTGTACGCATTAGATTAGATTCTGGGAACCACCTTTTCTGGATTCTTTTGCACTTCATATCGTTTATCTCTTTTCTGTCTCTATTGTTGATTATGTAGTATTTGATTTTGTAGGCAACAGCTATCTGGATATTTTGCATTCTAACAAGAGACCCTTCTACTATAAAGGCACTGAAGAAGACTCGAGTGTCATGGACGCATACCTTATGCATTCTGTGCGTGCATACTTATATTCCTTTGTCTAAAATATATTTTGTGAGGTTTATGTCGCTTTCCACTTGACTTAGCGTTTCTCCAAAATTTAGTAAATGGTTTGTTTTATGCAGTTAAATCACATCTTTAGCACTAGAGATCTTGTGAAGAAGAATGAAAGTAAAATTGCCAAGCATCGAGAGACGTCTGAAGAAGAAATTCTTTCTGATGATGGATTTCTAGACCAAGGATTTACTCGTCCAAAGGTGACCCCTTCCGCTTTTCTTTTTCAAATATTTTATTCATGTAAATTTGTTGCTTGCATTTGAAGTTTTTGGTCATACATTTGTTGTAAATTCCAGGTTCTGATTCTATTACCATTTAGGAGCATTGCCTTTCGCGTTGTTAAGAGGCTCATTCAACTAACTCCAGAATCTCAAAGGGTACATAAATATATGAAATCCTTTCTTCTTTTTTTCATTTGGCATATGCTTTGTGACAGTTTTGCCATTTTGTATGATAGTTGAGCTGCCTATTATCTTTCATTGGTTGCAGGTTACTGTAGAACACCTTGACCGGTTTAATGATGAGTTTGGATGCGAAGAGGGTACTGATGATGACGACGGGGAAAAAAATTCATCGAAGAAGTCTTCAAAACCTTCTGATTGGCAAGCCCTTTTTGAAGGGAAGAACAGCGGTGATGAGTTTATGTTAGGCATTAAGCATACAAGGTACACTGTAGCCTACATCCTCTTTAAAGTTGCAGTGCATGCTTTTTGTTTGCACCTATGTGGTAGTTAAGCTGAGACTTGAGTTCTCTCGTCGATTTCAGGAAGAGCATCAGGCTGTATGGTGATTTCTATTCCTCAGATATGATTATTGCTTCCCCTCTCAAGTTACATATGGTATGTAACCTGATCTATGTATCGTAAGATGATTCAGTTTTGTAAATCGTCGCGCTTCCATCTGTTATAAATTTCGCTCTTGCTAGGCCATTGGTGAAGCAGAAGAAAACAAGGAAAGGGATGTTGATTATCTTTCATCCATCGAGGTGATTTGTTTATCATTGGTTACAGAACAAAAATTTAATAGATAGCAGGTCGATGCTAGTAATGTCAAGTGATTTAAGTCTACTCTTGTTTTATCTCTTAAACATGGTCCATTGCTGCATGTAGTTGCCAAATTTGAAGTCGTATTCTGCATCTCCTTGTTGGGTTTACTAATATTTCTTTTACATGTGGATAGGTTTTGGTTATCGATCATGCAGACATAATATCTATGCAGGTAGGCTGTGGGGTGAATTTATATAATTTGCAAAGATGGAGTATTATGATTCCATTCCTTGTATTCTTTATTATAATGTTTCAGAACTGGTCATTCCTTAAAACAGTCGTCGACCACTTAAATAGATTGCCATCAAAACAACATGGTACCAATGTCATGCGGATACGGCCGTTGTATGTTTTTCTTATGACTTCAAGTTCTTCTCTTCCATACCTTTTATTTGTCAGTAGCTCATCTATGTTAGAATCTCAAAAATACTGTTCTTATGTTTAGGTATCTGGATGGACATGCGCGGTTCTACCGGCAGTCAATAATTCTAAGTTCTTATGTAACCCCAGGTATTGATCTGCCTACTGCCTTTGTTTGCATCTATGGTTATATTCCATCTGTTTTCAATTTCTATATTTCCATGACCCTCGATTGTGGTGAAGTTTACAAAATCGTACTAACCAAATAATATTCCGTTTCAGACATCAATTATCTATTCAATCACCATTGCTTGAATTATAAAGGAAAGGTAAGCATTCGTTTTTGGCTTATTATCCTTATATACATGCATTTGAATTGTCTTCTTTGCTCCTACTGTTATGAGGAAATAGATTGATTGGATGGCTAGGCTAGATATTAAAACTGTGATTTGAATTGCTCAATATGTCGTTAACCAAATCAAGATTGTAGATTTCAATTAATATGTCTTTTTGTTTTAGTTTTGGAATAAAATTGTCCCATCACACTTTTGGTTGAATATATGCAGATGAAGCTGGCGTGTAAATACAAAGGTGTTCTTCAGAAAGTGTTGCTCCCTGTCCATCAGGTATAATCTTTTCTTGCTTAGACGTTCAAAGTTCTGGAAATCTTATCTCTTTTGTCTGTGTTTCAGATTTATGAAAGATTTGATGCAGACTCCATGATCCAAGTAGACGATGCACGTCTTGAATATTTTACAAAAAAGGTCTAGTTTTGATTTGTTTGGTTGTTTTACTTAGAAGTAATAATATTATTGAAGGATAATATTTTGACTATACAGATTATACCATATCTTTTATGTTTCATGAATAATGTTAAACATATTTGCTAACCCCATCCTTCTTTTCATTTCAGATTTTCCCGAAGATTAAAGATTCTGTTGAGGTACTCCCATGATTCAAAGGCTGAAATATTTGATATACTTTAAGTTTCCATAAAAAAAAACGTAGAATCAACATCAGAGTTGGTCAGAACGAAGACCTTATTGTTATCATGTAAATTTAGGAGCGTAATTGTCGTATTCTAATATATTTTGCAGGGAGGAGTAATGATCTTTATCAATTCTTACTTCGAGTTTGTCAGGGTTAGAAACTTTTTGAAGTCGCAGAATGCTTCCTTCTGTCTTCTTGGAGAGTGAGACCATTTTCTTTCTGTTTTGAAGTTGCTGCTCCATTGTTATCTGGATTTGTTTCATCGGATGGTAGTTAATCCTAACTCTTGTTTACAGATATACAAAAAATAAGGATATATCCCGTGCACGACAAGCATTTTTTGTAGGGAGCCAAAAGATCATGCTTTACACTGAGAGAGCATACTTCTATCGGAGATACAAGGTTTTTGCATATTTATATATATAAAAATGTTTTGATCTTTGATTACATTTTATTATACAATGACTGTTCTAATCAATTTCGACTTCTGGGGTTTCAGATACGTGGCATAAAGAAGTTAATTATGTATTCTCTTCCGGAGCGGAAGGAGTTTTACCCTGAGGTAAGAAGAGCATCTTAATTTAAATTAGTTGCGACACAACTCTTACGAGGAGAAAGACAGTTGGATCTCATCATTCTAAGCTATAACTGCAGATAATGAACATGCTTGGAGAAGGACCGCATGACATGATGTCCACTTCACTTTTCTCTCGTTTTGATCAGCTCAAGGTATAATTTCCATTTCCACTCTCCTGATGGTTCCATAGATATACACAATTAGATCAGTATTAAAGCATAGCTTAACTGAACTCGAACTAGGAATAACGAGGGATAAGTTTGAACTAGGGATAAATCTCTTGTCTATTTGCTTGCAATTTCTGACATTTAATTCTGAACACCAATCTGATGAGTTAGTTGTAATGTAAGTGTTGTTATTTGAATCTCATCCGATGTTGTTTGCAGCTGGAAAGGATAGTTGGGTCTGCGTCTGCAAAGAGAATGACCAGTTCTGAGCAGAGCATGTTTGCCTTCGGTTAAGGATTGGAAAATGGAATGTTCAAGTTCGAGATAACCCCATTTTAAGCCCTCTAGAAATTATTTATTTCAATTAAATGAAAATGTAAAAACAGATAGTTGCCCATCTCTTATTCCGGTGACTTAAATCTCCCATTTTCTACTGTCATACATACAATAACCGGTTTAAACCATTTTTGATTAATATGAATCTCGTACTTTTTATATCCGAATAAACCCCAACTCAAAGCAAACCGGATCTTAACAGATTCAGTTTTCATAGTATCCCCTTGTATATAAACGTAAAAAAGCGAGTATTTCCAAAACAGTGTATTAGTTATTTTTACCTTCAAATTCAGCAAAGCCACGAAGCCAGTTACGAGTACAACTTGTTGACCATTTCTCGTGAGCTTCCCAAAACAGTGTATAACTTTAGGAGTCATGATTGGATCATAAGCAAGAAATAAATATTATATACGATCTATTTTAGACGGGCCTATACTTGTTAAAAATAAAATATGGGCCTACTGAATATTCTCTTTCCGGCCCAAAATACTTGGATACAAGCTTTTTAACTCTGCGCCTCCCCCTCTTTTTAAACCCTAAACCATTATTTCTCTCTCGAGCCGTACGCTTAAGGTTGTGATTTTGATCTGTCTAGACTTTCCGAATTCCTCAGTATGAGCTGTTTGATTCACAATAAGTTGGATTTGAAATGGATTTACAAGTTTCATTTTTTGTAAAAATGCTATTTGATTTTCTAATGAATTGTTCGTTTCATCATTTTCAGGGTAATATGTCGACAGTTGGAGAGCTTGCGTGCAGCTACGCTGTTATGATCCTAGAGGACGAGGGTATTGCTATCACGGTACATTCTCCTTTTTCCTGTGTTTAGCTACTTCACTCTTGATTTGTCTCTTGTTGTTCTTGGATTTTAAAGATCTATATGCTATTCATGCTGACTTCATATTCAAATACTGAGTTAGTATGTTTGTTTTCCTCTACAAAGGTTTCAAATTTCATGCGAAAGTAAATGTGTTTTAGGATTGAATGTCAGGATTTAGAGTTGAAACTTAGAATTGAATTGTAAAGTATATGCGTTTTGCCTCTTTTTTTTCTTTCAATCTATTTTCTGATCTTTGTCAGAAGATTTAGAGTTGAGATTTAGGCTTATGTGTTTTTTTAGGGATTATGGTTTAGTATTCGATAAGATGTTATTTTCTTATCTTTATTCTTGACTCGTTGTTGTTAGGCCGACAAAATCGCTACTTTGGTCAAATCTGCTGGTCTCACCATTGAGTCATACTGGCCAATGCTATTCGCCAAGATGGCTGAGAAACGTAATGTGACTGATCTCATCATGAACGTTGGTGCTGGTGGTGGAGGCGGTGCACCCGTTTCAGCTGCTGCTCCAGCTGCTGCTGGTGGTGGTCCTGCAGCTGCTGCTCCTGCTGCCGAGGCGAAGAAGGTAACTAAACAAATCCAATTCTCTTTGATTTTTGTTGTTGTTAATCTTGTGAATGATCATGACT
Organism: Biscutella laevigata subsp. laevigata; assembly: GCA_900406315.1. Taxonomy (NCBI): domain Eukaryota; kingdom Viridiplantae; phylum Streptophyta; class Magnoliopsida; order Brassicales; family Brassicaceae; genus Biscutella; species Biscutella laevigata. The sequence continues at coordinate 8,665 of OVAU01001292.1, forward strand.
TGGTGATTGATCTAATCTGTTTTCAGGATGAACCAGCGGAAGAGAGTGATGGAGATTTGGGTTTCGGCTTGTTCGATTAGACGCCATTTACTCTTTTTTTAATGTCGTATTTTATCAATTTGAGACCACACTTTGTCGTGACGAGTTATTACTTGGCCGAAGAAATTTTAGTTCTTTTTTCCAAATTATCTCAAAAGTATCTTAACAAACACATTCGCTGAATTTATGTTAGAATGGGCTTAGTTTATTTAATCTTACTATAGTGTCTAGCTTCTTTTTTTTTGTTAACTATTGAAATTAGATTTTAAGACGTTGATATTTGTAAAGTGATAGTCCCAAATTGTGTAAACTCGAGTTGTGGACGTGATAAATTTGAGATACATACCGTTTAAGATAGGGCTTTTACTAACTCTATTTCCATTAATCTCTTGCAATCTAGTTGTATGTTACTAAGGTCTGTTTCCTTCTTTAAGAGTCGCATCTATATTCATACTAGATTCTGCAGACGGATCAAAGTAGACATTGGTGATAACCATTGTAACCTCAATATAATTTATGTTAATCAAAGCATTAAACTGAAGTTAGGTACTATTTGGTTGTACAATGTACAAAACAAAACATAAGGAGACTCAGAAAGTGCAGTGATCCCTTAAGACCTGCCTCGCGAGATCAAACGCTCCACTATGCTTATAAATCAAATGAAGGTTGTGTGCAGCTTCTTTGCGTAGGTCACAATTCACGGGTTTACGTTCTTCCGCAACATTTGAATCTTCGTTAGGGAGTTTCGGCATCGGATATTCTTTCTCATAGATCGCCAAAACCTTCTCGTAGTACGAAGCTGCAAGAGTCACAAGTCCTACATGCTGATACGCTCGAGCAACATTATACAACGCCTCTTGACTGTTACTACAGATTCTCATATTGTTGTATAGAAATGCAAACCCTTGAGCCAGACACTCATGCCGGTTCTTGAGTCGAAAACCCAGGGCTAAGTTGATTAGAGCAGCTCCTGAGAAAAAGAGAGAAGAAAGGTGAAACTCGGGAAAGCGAAAGAAAACAAAAGCCAGATGCATACGTACCCACACAGAGGTTAATTAAAGGACTATCGGGCATTAGTTTATACGCTTCAAGGTATTCTCTTGCAGCATCTTGATGTCGGCTTGTCACGGTGAAGTGATGACCAGCAATCAAAATGGGCGGTATGCAATCTCTGTACTTGCTTCTTAAGTGATGCATGAACTTAGCTTCAGTCGATGCTCTTCTCCCTAGTCTGCACATAATAATAGTATGAAACCCAAACTGCAGAAAAAAGAGTGTTGACAATACTTTCCAAATTGAAATGCTACTCTCTATACCTTGAAATGACTCTGTAATAGCAGTTCCAAGCATTCAAACGGTATGGATGTTGCTGAATGACGGATCTTACACAGTCAAACCACTGCTTTGGATCCATTGTATCGCATGAGATTTCTGCAAACACAAAAGAAGAAAGTGGTGTTAGCCACAGGTATAAACCCAACAAAAAAATCTAAAAGAATTTGATTTTATCTACAAGTCTTAAAGAAAAATAGATATCGAGGTCGGGTTGGGAGATTACTAGCTCCAAGTGACTGAAGTTCCTTTTTTTTCTCAACAGGAAGCATTTTGGCGTCTAATCTCCGTGCCAGATTAACTATCTCCAGAGCTTCCCAATATCTTTGCAGGGAGGCCAATGCCTTACACAACTACAAGACAGGTAACTTTAGGAGTCATGAAAATCATTAAGCAAGATTGCATCAAAGAAGTGAAACTACGGCCATAAGCCAGAAAAAACGTATGTACAAGCAACGATATTTAATCTACTACATAATGGTAAAAGAGAAAGGGAAACTACATCCACAAAGAGGAGGTGATACTCTGCATCCTTTATAGCTTCTCCCTGAGTAGAAAAGTCAAACAATAACCCTGGTTAATTTCGAAGGCAAAAGCACAGAGTCGATAATTACTGGTACAGAAACCAAGAAAAAACCAAAATTCGGGTAGGTTGAAACGCATAAATCTCGTGGTACAAGTTTTTATCATGTAGCAGGGGAAGGTGAAATAGTGTGCACATTAGTATTTACCTCAGATTCGCTGCAGATATCTTCGTTATGAGCTTTAAGAGCAGCTCGTTCTCTAATTTTTTTTGTTTCATTTAATGTTGCTCTGATTTTACGCCACTTTTTTGGTCCGCCTCTCAACCTTGCGCAACATATTTTAGAAAAAAACTTAACAGTGATGTACAGACAGGAATAACAAAGCTTAAAGATTCTGGTGGATATTTATTATACTCACTCGGAAGTGGGACCATCTTTAGGACGTCGGCGTCTTTTGTTTCTTTTATGCTCCGAAAGAACCAATTTTTTTCTTTTCCCCTTTACCTACACTTCCCATCAGGCCAGAATACACAATATGTTAAATGAAGGAACCTTAATGAAATGCTGGACATTCAGATGGGTCTAAGACGTTCAGTTATTTATGTTCTCAATTTCTTTAGTAGTTCTTATTCTACGAGAACTTATTCCAAAATACTTATATATAAGGCTATTACCGTCCGCCGCCAGACCCACTTGAGAACCAATTGCAGTGCTGTGTTGGCGAAGTCCTCAAGCATTCCCTCTGAATGATAGATCTGACACAGATTCATCCTGATCATTCTGCTTCTCCACCAGGCTTTCTGTTTAGCAGTATCAGGATCTACGTTTGCAGAAAATAAGCATAGTTAGCAATCTTATAAACAATAGAACAGTTGGAGGCGAAAAACAAAACTAACATTAAGTAAAGAAACAGGGAAAAGGTAACACAATCATTACTTGTTACAGAGTTTCGCAAAAAGTTTATGTGCTATCTATGAACTAGTGTACCATGGTGACCAAATCTTAGGTAACAAATGCACGCTCAGACAATATGGCCAGAGACGAGAATAAAATTTTCTCTACTGACCTGGATTTTCTGGAGGAGAAAGCACTAATACAGCTTCATCTCGTTTGCCATCTTCTAGGAGAAGTGAAGCCAGAGTTATGCGCGCATCAACCGGATCACTGAGCTCATTCAGAGCTGAGAGAAATTTCAATCAGCAACAAATGGAGTAAAAGTTAATGACAAACCAAAAAGATAATTAACAATAACATTTTCAATTGGCAAGCCATAGAAAGTCATTAAAGATTTGAGTTTTGAGACCTTCTCAAAACATCCCGTCTTATGCAATCAACTATGGACAACACTAAGGAAATTATATCGATCCTTCTGATCTTGACAAGAGAGGGTTACATATCCATCATATGCATCTACGAGCTCTTTCATTGTAGAATAAGCATATAAACAACAATTAAATCAACCTCTTCCTAGATGAAATTACGAGAGTACCTTTATAATAGAAAGCAATGGCCTGTTCTCGATTTGCCAATGACATATAACAGCGAGCAATTTTCACAGATATATAGCCGTTCTAGAAGGAAAAACTCAAAACTAGTTATACAAGGAATGAAAAGAAAAAGTTGTTCGAGAAGAAACAACAGAGCGCAGCTAGTGATCTCCTTACATTTGCAGGTTCACTGATTACTTCTAAATAGTATTTGAGAGCAGAGTGAAAATTCCCAATGTTTGTTAGCTCATCAGCCAAATTGGTAATGAGCTCTGGATGTTCAGAGATAGCCTCCTGTGGTAGAATATTTAACAGAGTCTGCAGATCAGGGAAGCAACATCATCCACAAGAATAGGTACATCCACATTTGACGGAAACAAAGTGAAACATATAGGCAGATACAACAAGATCACAAAAAAGACAAACAAAGATTCCAACTCGGGGTCATTAAAAGGTTCCAGGAAATCCAAATTTAGAATGTCAATCTATTATAATGACTAGAAGAGGGTACAGCACTAAGGCAATCAATGGATAAGAGATTCTCAGATTTGTAATATAGACATACATACCTCTGCCTGATCCATTTCTTCAAGGTGGATATGACAAATTGCTTGTCTGATTTTCAAGCTGTAAGACGGTTCTTTTCCTTGATTGTAATTCTGGCGCACGTCATGTATATACTTAAGAGCTCTATCATAAGCATTAATTTGCATGAAAACAGAAGCCAGTAAATCCAAGACATCGGCCCCCACTTCAAATGAATGGGATTTGATATGGTCCTCTAAGATGCTTGCTGCTCGTTCACCCTCACCAGATTTTAGGAAATACTGAAAAGACCAAAAGAAGAAAATCTTTTTTCATGATATTGGCATAGACCACTGGTTAAGTTTTTTTATGGGTAAAGGAACGACAACACAGGGATTAAAAATGACAAAAAAAATCTAGCAATTCAGCTTATACCTCTATCCCCCACTTGAGTGCTTCAGCTCTCTCAGGACACCGACGAAATATTTGTTCATAGGTTTCAGCAGCTTCTTTATATTTTCCAGCATTCAGGCAGAGATCCGCATATTCATATTTCAAAGGAATATCATCTGGATCAGCTTGTATTGCTTTGGCCGCAAAACTCCTTGCAGACACCATGTCCTCTTGTTCCCTGAATTTAATTACATTTTGTTACTTAGCTTGTCATGTGAGAATTAATTATAAACAGAAAACAATCGATTAGGTCCTAATGTCCACAATTATCGTGACATCTAGATGAACATAACTGACAAGCAAATGTAGTAACAAAAAACTACTTTGCATTTTCCATGTCGGATGTACAGATAACGCAACTTTTTTGAAGACTGGCCTGCGCAAAGAGAACTTACTTGAACCTCTCATAAAGTAACTTCCAAAATGGAGATTTTGGACCTTTGATATTTGCAGCAATCTTCAGTGCTTCCGTAGACGACGATTCAGTTCTACCAAGTTGCTCAGAAACACGTGAAAGGTAATAATATGCTGTATCGAAGGCTGGTGCTTGCTTAATAACTTCTACTAAGATAGGTAAAGCCTGGAAGGAAGTAAATCCACATAAATATGGATCAGTCCTCAAATATAAATGATATAATAACATACGCACTATATAGTAAAAGCAGCAAGTTCTGATACGTAGTGTGTGCTCGGCTTCACTTTTCCCGCTTAAAGCATGACACTAACAGAAAATAAACACTTCATCCAGATTACCTCAATGTCACGGCCATGTGCATGAAGAAAAAGAGCCTCCCTAAACACTTTTAGAATTTCAGGTGCAACTTCTTTCTTTGATCCCTGTCTTCTACCCCTTTTTTTATGCTGCAGAAGTATCAAACATATAAGGAAAGTGACCGCAGATACAGTATTACTAGATATTTTTGGCCCATCCTATAATTTCACTTAAGTGGAGCACGGGGTATGCACAATCGAAGACCAAAATATATTACCCGCCAACAGAGGAACGACGGGGCGTTCATGCTTCTTTAATTTCAACGTGGTTCAAGAACAAACATATAATTCGAGTACTTTTTTAAGAGCTAATGCTTGATTACATACAAAAGGTCAAAGCTCTTGCTGCAAGAGACAGACTTAAGACAAAATGTAATACAAGTTAACTCTGACGTAGAAAATAGTTAGCTATCCTAGGAAACACACACCTTCCTCGATCTTCTTCGGCGACCAGAAGACAAGAATTCCATGAATCCCTCCACACCATAGGTGCTATTCGAGATGTTGCTAGGATCATACTTGGCTTTCTTTTCTGTACCATCACTGTCACATTCACAGACAAATAACCAACTCAAAAAAATGTAAGGCAACGCAAGGCATATACATAATTAGCTCAATGCTATTGTCACTGCATCTTGAAACATTGTACCCAAAATACCAAAAGGGAAGGGAAAAACTAACCGTTGAGGGTCAGCAAGTGCTTTGCGTTTCTTTTCAGCCAGAGCTTCATACTCGAGGCGTTCAAATGTGGTTGGAACTTCAATTTCATGTCCTTCGTCTGACTCATCATCATCTACCTGACCTTCTTCATCACTGTTTACGTCTTCATCATCATAGTTATCGTCACTAGCATCACCACCATGTTTTTTGTTATCACTTTTCATAATGCTTGGACCTTCTTCAAACTCAGAAAACAGGTTTTCCTCATCTGCTCCCATTATACCCTTTCCGTTATCTTCCATCCTTTCGGATTGAGAAGAATAAACAACCCCACAAACTCGCTTGGGCTTTTACTTCCTTCAAACTTTACTATCTAGGTCTCTCACACACTTCTGATTTTCCGATCGACGACAATGGCGCATCCCAAATTTTTCTTCAACGTGAAGATTGGTGGGGATTCTGAGGGGCGGAGAATTTCCGAGCACTGTGCACCAGCGAGAAGGGCGTAGGAAGCAGCGGCAAGGCACTTCACTTCCAGAGATTCGTCGTTTCACCGTGTGATACCTAATTTCATGTGCCAGGGAGTAGAATTCATCGCCGGGAACGGAACAGGCGGGGAATCGATATACGGAGCGAAGTTCGAGGACGAGAATAAGCACACAGGGTCTGGTATTCTCTCGATGGCGAACGTGATAAGTTTGGGACGGAATTTGAAGAAGAGAATTGGAAGAAGAAAGTAGAAAGAAGCCGAAATAATGAAGAAGAAGAGAAGAAAAAAACATGCGAGAGATATAATATTATGTGTAACTAGACGAGGCCCAACTTAGCCCAATTTAATATAGTCATTAGCCCAAAAAATGTACTTTGCACTTTTGATAATCTTCAAACATTATGGATCACACATGAGAGAATATTTTTTTTTTTTTTTCACTAGAGAAGATATTTTACAACAGAGA
>OVAU01001293.1:0-15410 GCA_900406315.1 Biscutella laevigata subsp. laevigata
TTTTCAAATGTTGTGTTTGGTTTTGGATTTTAAAAAAAAAATCAACTTTGTTTCTCGATGAAACAATTAAAGATCAAGAACCAAGCGAAGTAGATGCTATGCATTCGGTTTATTTCGAATTTTTGGTTCAAATTACGGTTTTGTTTTGTTTAACCGAGATTTGGTTCAATATTCATCTGGTTTTCTAAATCCAAACACAATTTTGTATTTGGGCGGAACTGGATTGCAATATAATTTTGGGGTGGAATTGGCTAGAGGGTCAAACTTTGGGTGGACAAAACGTGACTTGTAAATTTCGGGGTGGATATAGATCGTACTCCCATTTCAATTAGAAGTACTTATTATTATTTTAGTATTTTTTCGATTTTCCATCCGCGATTTTTCGTAATTTTTTTATAGTGGACAATCGGTTAGTGATAGCAAATTTTCATAGATATTTTGATGTATTTTCTATTTTATATATAAACTAGTTTTCTTATAATAATTGGAAAAAGGAAATTCTTAGTTTATAGTAGAAGAAAAGTTTTGATGTTGCCTAAACCACTTAACTTACTTACCTACTCTTTTCTTTTTCCTCTTTTATTTTGCTTTACTATTTCTTTTTATTACTTCACATGTTCTTTTGTTTCACTTTTTGTCTCTTGTATTTGTCCTACTTCAAAGTCTTTGCATGACTAATAGAATCACATTAGACGAAAACCTATATAATGATTTAGGTTTGTCAATAATATAAACGACTCTTCTCTCTTCCAAACTTGCCTGATCTCTAAATCTTCACTTGTCTTATTACCTTTGTGGACAGAATTTCAAGATAGCTTCAAGACAAAATCTGCTGATTCAATCATGTTTCTTTACTCTTCACATGTCTTCAAGCCCGTGACGACCATAGGTATGCATCAGTGAAGAAACATCATTACAGATGTCTTTACATCATTACTCAATCTTTGTTTTAATATGATAAGAACTTAAGTACTAATAAGATGTTTGTTTGTTAACAAAAAGATCACCATAGACACTTATGGAGACATAGAGGATGGATTATTGCTTTGATCATGTTCTTGTCTTTGTTTGAAATTACAATCTCTCAAAACCAAAGTCCTGATCCTGAATCAACACAAATCTTGCAGTTACATTACCAAGATCGACATGTACGTTGTCTTTTTACTAGTCAACATTCTTAATTAACTTTTCATTAACAAAGAGAAAGTTACTATTTGTGGCTTTCTTGATGTGCAAGTCACGTGGATAGTTTTAAACCCTAAACTGATGATGATTACAGGTAACAATGGACAACGGAATTTTGCAAGTAACTTTGTCTAATCCTGAAGGATTTGTCACACAAGTTCAATACAATGGTATCGAAAATTTGCTAGCATATACAGGCAATGAAGACGATAGAGGGTATAAGGTTTTTTACTCTGATTTGAGTGTTTTAACTCTTTGAGATTGAATCTAATTGATTTGGTTTCTGTAGTTACTGGGACTTAGTTTGGAACTTTCCTGGTAAAACAACTAAAAAGACCAAAGGCACATTAGACAGGTAAAAAGATTGTGTTTTTACAGTCAATACTCAAAAATATTCACCAAAAATGTGAAAGTGAAACATACTTGGATTCATTTAAAGGATTGAAGCAACGAAGATGGAAGTGATAACACAGAACGATGAACTGATTGAGTTATCGTTTTCAAGAACATGGAATGAGTCTTCCAATACGACTGTTCCAGTGAATATAGACAAAAGGTAGTTAAAACATATAGTCTAGCGGTTTGTGTGTGTTAGTATAATCATTGTGTTACTATCTGAGTTTGAACCAACTGTGATGAGAATTGAGTTGGTTTCAGGTTTGTGATGCTGCGAAACTCGTCAGGGTTCTATAGTTACGCCATTTTCGAGCGGTTACAAGGATGGCCTGCTGTCGAACTCGATAATATCCGATTAGCATTTAAGCTAAACAAGGACAAGTAAATGCTTCTATTTATCTTCTTCTTATTCATCTATGGCAGATGAACTCAGATTTAGTGGTTACTTGGTATAGGTTTCATTACATGGCGATTTCAGATGACAGACAAAGATACATGCCAGTTCCCGAAGATCGAATTCCGCCTCGAGGTCAGCCTCTAGCTTATCCTGAGGCTGTTCAACTTCTTGATCCTATTGAGCCAGAGTTTAAAGGAGAGGTAAAACTTAAAACTTCTTTCTGGGAAAATTCAGCTCGAAAACAGAGGAAACAGAGGATTGTTATCGATCTTGATTATCTTGTAGGTTGATGACAAGTATGCATACTCAATGGAAAGTAAAGACATAAAAGTTCATGGATGGATAAGCACAAACGAATCAGTTGGTTTTTGGCAAATCACTCCAAGCAACGAGTATCGATCCGCTGGTCCTCTCAAGCAGTTCCTAGGCTCTCATGTCGGTCCAACCAATCTTGCGGTGAGCATATGTTTAGACATAAATATATACAAGAAGATGTATGTTAACTCATGTGTGAGTGACATGGAAACAGATATTTCACAGCACTCACTACGTTGGAGCAGAGCTAATAATGAAATTTGAAGAAGGTGAAGCGTGGAAGAAAGTATTTGGACCTGTGTTTATTTATGTCAACTCTTTTCCTCCACAAGTTGATCCTCTCTTGCTCTGGAATCAAGCCAAGAACCAGGTAAGTTCAAACATAGATACATACATAAGTTTATGTAAAGAGCAGAAGATATGAACAAATAGATTTTGTTCTTGTTTCAGACAAAGATTGAGGAAGAGAAGTGGCCTTATAACTTCACCACTTCAAATGATTTTCCTGCATCTGACCAAAGAGGAACTCTTAGTGGTAGATTACTCGTTAGAGACAGATACATAAGTAGTGTTGATATACCTGCGAATGGATCCTACCTAGGCTTGGCTGCACCAGGAGAAGCTGGCTCATGGCAAAGAGAATACAAAGTAATTTCTTTAATCTTTAATTATTAACTAATTAAACAACTGTATTAGTCATTAACTTTGGTCTTAATTACATTGACAGGGTTATCAGTTCTGGTCAAAAGCAGACGAAAATGGATACTTTTCTATCAATAATATAAGAAGTGGTCGGTATAATCTCTACGCATTTGCTCCAGGATTCATCGGTGATTACCACAACGACACCGTTTTCGACATTTCTCCAGGCTCAAATATGAGCCTAGGAGACTTGGTGTATGAACCTCCAAGAGATGGTTTAACTCTTTGGGAAATCGGTGTACCAGACCGAACCGCTGCAGAGTTCTACATTCCTGAACCGAACCCAAAGTTTGTGAACAAACTATACATAAACCATACTGATAATAAGTACAGACAATATGGATTATGGGAAAGGTATGCAGAATTGTACCCTGATGAAGATTTGATCTACAATGTTGATGTTGATGATTACTCTAAACAATGGTTCTTCATGCAAGTTACAAGGTTAGCGTTGTTACTAACTTATGGTTTGTGTATGAAAAGCTTTGTTGAACTGTTCAAGAATCTGACATTTTTGTTTGTAGGAAGCTAGAGAATGGAGGATATAACGGTACTACATGGCAGATCAGATTCAAATTCGATGACAAATTGAAGAACTTAACTGGAAACTTCAAACTTCGAATCGCTCTTGCTACGTCAAATGTAGCTGAATTGCAGGTAAGAATTTGAACACTCTTCTTTTAGATGGGCGTTCGGGTATTCAGTTTGATTTTGGGTATGTTCCTGATTTCTCGGATATCTAAAATTTAGAACCATCTAGGAATCACAAGAAAATGAATTCAGTTCAGGTCGTATACCTCTCGATTGTGGGTCGGTTCATATAGTTTAAATGAGACAACTAAAGAACTGAAAGCTGTATGGATCCGATTTCGTTCGGTTTGGTTCTTATTTTACCCGAAATACCAAATTAGTACTCGAAGTAACCAAATAACCAAAAAACCCTGGAAAATAACAATTTAAACCAAATACTTTCAGATAGTTTGTAATTATAAGTTTAGACTTTTGGTTATACTTGAGGGTAAAGATAACTAACATGTTAGATATATAATAATATTTCAGATATTTCAGATATCCATATGACTCTCGGTTTTGGTTTCAATCCGGTTCTTCAAGTGATAAAATTTAGGATTCAATAAATATTTTTCATCGGTTCTAGATCGATTTTTTGGTTCCGGTTAATTTGCCGAAGCCTTCTTGTTTATTTCTCTCTCTCTAGGGAAGAAGTGAAACAGTGCAATAATTTTCTTTGGTCAATCTTGTTGCAGGTTCGAGTGAATGATCTTTCTGCAGATCCTCCATTGTTTACGACAGAGCAAATAGGAAGAGATAACACAATAGCAAGACATGGTATTCATGGACTCTACTGGTTATATAGTGTGAATGTGCCTGCTTCTTCTCTTTGCCTCGGAAATAACACAATTTATCTAACTCAACCTCTTGCTATAAGCCCTTTCCAAGGACTCATGTATGACTATATTCGTTTAGAATATCCTGATACCATCAATTATATTTACTAGAAACAAGTTGTTGATTTTATATACATATATAGATACACATTCTTTTCTTGATTTTGTACTTCATGTCATTATCTCTTATTTTGGTTCGGTTCTTTGGTTCCAATCAATTTGCCTAGACCTAAAGCAATGTAGCAGATCTGTAATCTGGAGCTTTTAGTTTCTACAAAGCAAGTATTGTGGTGCCTATGGAACCATTTCAGATTACTGAACTGAACTAACTACATTAGAATGTGGCAAGGGGACAAAAAAGCAGACCACATTGCTATATGTGAGTACTCGGTCAGAATGTAAGAACAAGTTGTGAAGTAATTAGAGCTCGTCTTTCTTGCTAGAGACAAACATCCAACTCCACAGTGAAGATAATGAACTTGAAGCAGGGTTCTCTTTTGGGTCATCTAAATTAGCATTGCAGAGGTTGTCAAAAGCATGCTTCAGATGAGGAGTTACCACTTTTGCCTGTACAATAAAAGACAAAAGAGAGCATTGCGTCTCTAGGTTTAACAAGGAAAGTTTAAATACTTGTAGAATACCTTGAAATCTTCGAGAGGACACAAATCTTTTCCATCACAACCCTGTAAGGAGATATTAGGAAACAGATTGAGAGTTTTGTCTCGAGTTCTATGTGTCCACAAAGGTAGAGCTAAAGTTGAGTTTGTGTGTATTAGCTAGATGAAACTTACTGGAACTGCAATAGGATGCTCGTTGTGTAGAACCTGCACGTAGTATTTGGGAGAAGAATCTGCAGGACAACTGTAGAGGACAAGCATGTTGTTCCCACCAAAAGGAGCCATGGTGCTGCCTCTAAAGTCTCTGGTTTTAGGAGGCTGAGGAGGAAGTTCCAATGGTTGCTCCTTCTGTATTTTCTCAAACTCTGAAACATTTCAAACTTCTCTTTAGAACAAGCATTGGACAAACACAATAAACGTGCAAATTGATTGACTAACCAGATCCATCAAGGAAAAGTCCAAGAAGACAAGAAAATGGAACTATTGTTTCGGCATGTGCAAATCTAAGTCTTGCTTTCTCATAACTTCCAGGTGGGAGCATTTCTGCAATGTCAATGAAATAAGTCAGATGACAAGTAAACTCTTCGTCCCTTTTACTGGTTTCAAGCTGACATTACCTTCTCGGGCTTTGATAGCTTCTTCCATTGAATGCAAAACATCTTCTAGCAGTGGAACTCCCATTTTGTAGTTCAAGGAATTGCCATAACCTTTGAGGATAAAAACTTCCAAGTCATCTGTCCATTCCAGTAAAGCAACCTACAGACGAACATAAGCTTGCGGATATCTAAAGAGCGAAGAGATATATCCAAACACATCAAGACAATTGGCAACTTGTATACCTCTGATGGTGTGAAAAGCTCACAACTTTGATTAGTTACATTTAGCAATGATGCTTCCTGAAAATTTTCAAACAACCTTAATATTCTAATTGACTCATGAAGAAAAAAATACGAGATGCGCAAATGAAGCACCTGCTTGCACAGAAACCAGAGAGAAGAAATGTCTTCTTTAGTAAAATTCAAATCATATCTCTTTGCAACTGAAGTTGTAATCTTATCTAGAACAGGTTCTTTGAGCTTATCCACATCAGGCTCTTTAGCTTTTCTGTAGCTCTGCAATCATAGACAGTGTAAAGATAAGAAAAAATCAGACACAATCAAACAAATAAGTTGAATGGCTCTTCATGAGTCAAGCCTATACCTTGTAATTTTGACAACATTCAAAGAATCTCAGCTTTGTATCACTTGCACGATTTTCACTTGTGACAGCGAAAGCTCTATTACGACCTGGTCCTAGATTCCCTTTCTCACTGAATAACCCCATTCCAAAAGCCACAGCACTCGCAGATGCCCGAGGAATCTACCAAACCAAAGTCTAGTGTTTCAATAATTAAACATTTCTAGGCAGAAACAGAGAAATTAAGAAGCAATCAAACCTGAGTAGCTCGTATTGTGTAGACATCAGGGTGATAATCATCTTGAAACAAAGAAGGAAACCGTTCTCTAACTCGGATTCCTAAATTGTACAACTCTTCTTCACCTTGTCTGATCAGCTCCCCACCTTTCACTTTTCCTTTCCATGGAGATATCCATTGTCCTAACCAGCTTGGAATCTGGTCTGATGGAAAATTCCTAACCTCTGCATCTCTAACCAATTCCTTTAACCTATCAGCTAACTTCTCTAACTCTTTCAACCGTTTCTTGGTCGGAGATCGAGTTCCATGCCTAGCCTTAACATGTTAAAAAGTACCATTGTTAGTCTTCATTCTTCAAAATCTGGATTTGCCATTTCTCAAACAAGCTATGCTTACCACAAGGTTAAGGTGAATAGGTGTACATTCACTAGGGACATTCGATGCTTCAATCAAATTTTGAGTAACGTCTTTTGAAACAGAGTATCTGCCTCAGAATTCCGACGAATTAGGTTAAATGAAATAAGAAAGTTGTTCTTGATTCAACTTCCTCAGGAATCACACAAACGAAGGAGAGAGAGGGAGAGAGAGAACCTGGTGACGGTGGATAGGTGATGACGAACATCGAAACTCTGATCAGCCTGTAAAACAACGAATAAACAAATCAGTATGAACCCAACAGTCTTCATCTGAAACTCTCACGCTTTTGTTATTTCCTTCAGGACAAAGAATGCAAATTTGGGTCAAAGTTTCTCTCTTTATCAAGCCATTAACTCGGTACTGTTTCTGTGTTTCGAGTCACAAAGGTTGCTCCTCTCACGCCACGTGTCCATTCATCACGCTTTATGGTTTAAGACTGGTCTAAGTCTTAAAACTCTCTAAAGTCTGGAACTTTCACTCCCGCTGTCTATTCCCTCTATTTCGCAAAATTGTGAATTCGAACTTTCCGACATGTCGTTATGCACATCTAATTTCAATCCCTCGTCTTCTTCTATCAATCTTTTCTGCAACAACAACAACTCAGTTAAACCCTTTCTTCTCTCCCTCAGATTCGTCACATCTAGTTCTCTTCCCTTTGTTGCTTCTCTCAAACTCTCTACCACCAACCACGTCTTTAACTGTCGCCTCTCTTCAAACCGACTCCATAAACGCCAATTCCAGCTCCAATGCGTCTCGGAGAAATCTGAACCGTCTATTTCAGTCGTTTCCGATGGCTCCGGTAAATTCTATAACCTGATACCATTTAAAGGCTTTATATTGATTTGGCCATCTGATGAATAAACAGTATTTTGGTAGATTATCATTCAGCTGATAGATTGATTTTTTGAACGCCAATGAATTATTCTCTTACTGTTACTTTGAGATCGAATCATTACAAGCAATGGATTTTTTATTAGCTTCGTTTCAATTTCTGCAGAAGAGAGAGTGATTGTTCTTGTAATTGGTGGAGGAGGGAGAGAACACGCTCTTTGTCACGCCTTGAAACGATCTCCTTCTTGTGACTCTGTGTTATGTGCACCTGGAAACTCCGGTATCTCTAGTTCCAGAGATGCTACTTGCATACCTGACCTTGACATTTCAGACAGTTCAGCTGTGACCTCTTTCTGTCAAAAATGGAATGTCGGTTTAGTAGTTGTTGGCCCTGAAGTGCCTCTTGTTGCCGGTCTTGCTAATGACCTGGTCAAGGCAGGTATCCTCACCTTTGGCCCTTCTTCTCAAGCTGCTGCTTTGGAAGGTTCCAAAAACTTTATGAAGAATCTTTGCCACAAGTACAATATCCCTACTGCTAAGGTTTGCATTGCTTGCTCTTTTTCATTTTCATATTCCTCATGATTACCAAATTATCCCCTTTGATGTGTTAGGAATCCATAGGGTCTTAAGGTATTATGTTTGAAAGTAATCTAGCCTAGGATTGAATCTAACAGATTAGAGCTGTTGTGAGTTGGTTAGAAAGTGGTTAGTGAGGCCTTGGTTTATCAGAATGTCTCAGCAGATTGTTGAGGATTCGGAAACTTGGAATAAGAAAATCAGTTTTGTAGCTTTGATCTTAAGATAAAAGATTCCATTTTGATGTGGCTATACAGTTGAATCGAATTCAAATTTCAGTATAAAACGTTTTCTGATGCATCTGCTGCAAAAGAATACATTCAAGAACAAGGAGCACCAATTGTAATTAAAGCTGATGGATTAGCAGCTGGAAAAGGAGTAACTGTTGCCATGGAACTAGAGGAGGCTTTTGAAGCTGTTGATTCGATGTTGGTCAAAGGTGTGTTTGGTTCTGCAGGATGTCAAGTGGTCGTGGAGGAGTTTCTGGAGGGAGAAGAAGCTTCCTTTTTCGCACTTGTGGATGGAGAAAACGCCATTCCTCTAGAATCTGCTCAGGACCACAAGCGGGTTGGAGATGGAGATACTGGTCCTAACACAGGTGGAATGGGAGCTTATTCTCCCGCACCAGTCTTGACTAAGGAGCTGCAGGATTTGGTGATGGAGTCTATAATTCATCCCACTGTCAAAGGAATGGCGGAAGAAGGATGTAAGTTTATCGGTGTTCTGTTTGCGGGTCTGATGATCGAGAAGAATTCTGGTTTGCCTAAGCTGATTGAGTTCAATGTCCGGTTTGGAGATCCAGAGTGTCAGGTGAGTGAGTATAACACAACCTTTGCGAAAACAGTCTTTGATTGTGCTGTTTACGCAATGTAGCTTCTGTTAAACTCAGGTACTGATGATGCGGCTTGAGTCTGACTTAGCAAAGGTTTTACTAGCAGCTTGTAGAGGTGAGCTAAGCGGCGTGTCGCTTGATTGGTCAAAAGATTCAGCGATGGTTGTTGTAGTGGCAAGCAAAGGTTATCCGAGGGCTTATGAGAAAGGATCAGTCATTAGAAACCTTGAAGAAGCTGAAACGGTTGCTCCAGGAGTAAAGGTTTTTCATGCGGGAACAGATCTTGATTCAGAGGGGAACGTTGTAGCCAACGGTGGACGTGTTCTTGGGGTCACGGCCAAGGGTAAAGACTTGGAAGAAGCTCGTGAAAGAGCGTATTTGGCGGTTGAACGGATCAATTGGCCTGGTGGTTTCTTTAGGCGTGACATTGGTTGGAGAGCTATTCGCCACAAACAAGTGGCTGCAAAAGAATGAGAAGAATGTTTTTTTTTGTAACCATTGCAGAAAGGACTCACTAGTCTGTGTATGCATATAATAAAGTAAGAATTTTTGTTGCTCCTTTTGAAATATCAATGAGAAGCAATTCCCTGCTCTGTGGACCTTATTATACACATGATTGGCTCGATGTTGGTTCCTGAGATCACCATGATCAATCTCTTTCTCTCATGGAAATATATGTTCACTTAGTACACGACCAAATACCAAAAAAGAGATTGTGGCAGTAGGTAAAAGCCAGGGACCCTGTCATGCTCTATCAGACCACGATGACTCAAGCCTCACATGTTGTGTAGTAGGCCTGCAGTTACGGATAAGTCTGCATAGTTCGGATAATTTTAGGTAACACGGTTTGAGTAATTTGGTTTATTTTTATTGGTTTAATTTCGATACTTATATTAAACAATTTCGGTTAACGGATCTCTTCAACAAACCGATAACCAAACCCAATTCAATTCTGTTTTTGATTGGTTATTGATCACTAACCAAAACCAAACCCAAAACAAAATATTCCAGAGGGCTAATTGAGTAGGCATTATGTCTTTCTCTGTTATGCTTCACATGTTCCTGAATTTTATAATGCTTCAGCTTCGTTTAGAAACTGAGAGTAAGTTCTTGTATTCTGTAGCATTTGCGTTATTACCGAAACCATATTGTAGTTTGTATCAAATCTGTGAGAGTTCATAACATTAAAGAAGATTCAATCAACAAGATGCATTCCATTATCAAGGTTTTCAACAACATTAACACCTGAGACTAAAAAACACAAACACACTGAATGTGAATGATCCAGCCAGTGGCTGAAACGAACATCCCAAGACGACAAAGTTTTGTAAGCTACACTGGAACATAGTTAAAAACTTGAAACCTTTAGACACGACCATGCCACAGACAATCTTGCTCAACTTTCTTGCCACTTTTCAAAAGACTCTCGATTTCGTTGGGAGGATTCATCCCTAGACGCAATGCACGCTCCCATCGATCAAGTCTTGTCATACCCATACACGGACCATAAGCCATGTTCAAGTCAAATTGTCTAAGTATCTCTTCATTCTTGTCATAATCATCTGTTAAACACCAATATCACAAACATATGTTATCAATAAGATAAAAAAACCAACAAATTCAACAGAATAACTGCTATGATTTATCATGGCTAAGTTTCAATTTGATTCTAAATCTCGTATAGAGTTGGAGTTTAACCCTAGATTGATTTCCAACGAATCTATATAATTTCATAGAATAGAAAGGGATGATTAAGGAATGAAATCATGGAATTCAAATCAAATGCATAGTAATCGAGAGAGGGTAGTAAACACAACCATTGATATCGACGGAACCGTGGGAAATCAACGCCGCCGGTTGCGTAGCATCAGTACCTTGACTCGCCGCATGTTTGACTTTCTGGGAAGAAGGCTTGGACTTAGAGATACCACCAGTGATGTTGCTTTTCGTCTGCTTGTAAAAACCCTTCATATTCTTCGCCGTCGTCGCCATATCGTCTCTATCTCCAAGAACAAGAGCAGTTCAAATTTTGAAATCTTTGAATTAACTTTCCTTTTGCTTCTACGAGATGGTGACCTTTTCGATGTTATAAATCAAATTAATGGGCTTGAGTCTCGGTCCATTTAACTGATATGGGCTTATTCTCTCACCCAATTAACGTTTTCTTCGTTGTTGTTTCTCCCACATCGAGAAATAAGAGAGAGCGCCGACGACATTCCCAACTCATACCTTTCTCGGCCTTTTGGCTAAGATCAAGTGTAGTATCTGTTCTTATCAGTTTAATATCTGATATGTGGACCATCGGTCCACACGATATTAACTCTATTTTTTAAGGGTGAAGATCCATCAAGATAGCTTGCTATCTGGGTCTTCGCGAGTCGCCCATGCGTTGCACTGCTGCACGGGCCTGGCTCAACCCGTCAATCAAATAGTCTAATTTTGTACACTAATCCTAGATTTAATAGGCAAGCATAAGTCAAACTTGTTAGGAATAAGAGGACCTTTCGTTTTCTTCTAAGACAACTGACTAAACCAAAGTATGCCACTGAGTAATGTGAAGCAGGCACCAAATCAGGAAAAAGCTGAGTGATCACGTGGAATATTTAGTCGAGATTTTTATTTGGAAAGTTACAAGTTTATACAGAAGAAGATATCATCATATCATCGGAGACGAGTTGTAATGTTTTGTCAAAATGAAAAGAAAAAAAAACAGAGTAATGAGTATTGAAGTCTCTTTTTGATGCCCTTTGTTTGGTTTAGTCTCTTCTTTATTATTACTTCTTGATTTGTTTCAAGAGAACAGCTACAGATCCACAATGTCTTGACTCGTTATTGCATCTCTCACAACAAGCCTGTAATTTCTCTATCACACCCTGGCACCTGCATCCCATCCCAAATTCACACCATTAGCTTTTATGAAATACACAATCTCGTTGATAATGAAGTTAAAATCAATGTATCTTATGCTCTAGGATAGTGTTAACAATATCACATGGAAATTAAGGTTGTTGTCAAAAATCATTGCTTTCATTTTGTTCATCATGATCCTATTCCTCGAACTTTTTCATGAAACTGAAATTGAATATTACTACAGATAAGATTATATGCAGGAACCAAATGACAGAATCATTTCATTTGGTTTTCTTATAGCTCACAAGCTTCTGTATACCAAGCTACTTGTTGATCTTTTCTATTCTTTTTTTTTTAGTTGAAATCTTCTCTACCTTTTTATTGTCTAAATATTTTGAATTCATACATCACCAAATTATGTAAAGAAAATGATAGATCATGGTTTAAGCTTGAGGACAAGCTTAAATAGCAAGGGGAGTAATGATAGAATCATGGATTCTCTGTAGTGAGAAGAAGAGGAGGACCAAGAGGAACAATTATGGATAAGTCAAAGGAGGATTTGGCAATTATGGAATATAAATGAGTTGGCAAATGAAGCTTTTAGAAGGATTAAGGATAACAATAGTTTGTTATAGAGATGGCTATAAATAGAAGAGGAGGGGTAAGAGATTTATCATGCTTTTTGTGAGTTGTGTAATCACCTTCTAGGTGTAAGCCAGAGCATTATTCAGTAAATCGTTCTAAGTTCTTATCAGAAAACAAGGAAAGTGTGCAAACAAAATGACGATGCACTCCACAAATCAATAAATCAAAAGACGGAAATATGTCAGATTGTGCTTTGATCATACGAGAATAATAAACCACAAGATTAATGTAAATACTTTCTACTCATCTCATCTCATTTTCGAGATGGTTTCATCTCTAAATCAATTTGTAACTGGAAAACACTGTTTCATGCTCAAATTATCTAAATCTTGTACCTCACATTATGCACTTCTCACCACAGTCTCGTTCTAATTCATACCATCAGATTCTAGTTTCCTTAGGAGGACTAATTCATGAAACAGAGTGATTATGATCCAATACAAGCTCACCAAAACTCATTTAACATTGGAAAATTGGTCCATAATCTACTAACGAAACCTCAGGGTTATTAAGAACGAAATTCTTAAAGCCATCATGGATGCAGCAAATCTTAAGCTAACAAGAGAAAGAAATTGGCTGTAAACACTCTTTTCATGACCAATAGATGAACCTTAAAAACTCCCAAGACTAAGACCACAACACTAGTCTTCGATTAAATGGATCATAAGAAACCTTTCATTCAGTCGCATCATAATTCCTAAGCAATCTGAGAGAATCTCTTTTTACAGAACTAAAATATCATTTCATCAAAATCGATTTCACTGTCAATATATATGAAATTAAACCACATAAATCGAAGGGAATAGGAATTAATCACCTTTGAGGAAGAAAATTGTTTTTGGAAAGACAAGCTTGGATGTCGCAAGCCTCTTTCTTACAAGGTTCTTTACTTGGTTGCGCCATATCTCTCTAGCCCTCGCTCTCCCTCACAGTCACACAGGCTTCCTCAACTTTGGGTGTCCGTTGATTTCAGAGTCGAATAGTTCTCCGATCACCGACTTGGCATATTTGCCTCTGGAACCCGCGAGATGCCTTTCTGAATTTGTCGATTATTCGTCGGGAAAGTTTCTGCAACGAAACCGGACCTAACTAAACCGATCAAGTTAGCTGAACCGAAGTAAATCATTAAGACCCTATAAATTGAACCAAACCGTATTAGATGTTAGATTGATTTGGTGATACTAATAATAAAAACCGAGATATATTTGTAGAACCACTAAAAAAAATTATATTACAAAATTATATTCTATACTCCATAAAAATTGAAGAATTTTATAAAATGTTAGAATTTTGTATTTTATTTTCAAAAATTATGAGGTTTTATACATTTTAGAATTTTATATTTTAGAAATTTATGATGATGAAGTTGATAGTTCATAAAACTAAAAGATTATGTAAGAGATGGAATTTTGTAACTTAAAAAAACTTATATTTATTTTATAGATAATAATCCATAAAAATTATGAGAATTGTAAAATATTAGGATTTTATATTTATTGAAGTTATAGTTTTGTAACATTTGTAGGAGAAACATTCCTCTTTCCTTTTGTATATTTCAATTAGGTTAGATACTGTAGCATCAACTAGGGGTCCTGAATTTATATATTTAAAGATTTGAATATATTAACTGAAAACGATTGGAAAAAAGTTAGAATAAGTTGGCGTGGGAAAGCACGTTAAAATCTGTATCTAAACACGAAGATGAAGCATTCAACTATTCAAGTATTCAACGCTTGATCTTTATATTATAGAATTGCCAAACGATTCATTCAGATTTGTAATCGTTTTAAGTTTAAACCAGTTTGGTTTGTGTCCGAATTAATTGTAGTAGATTACTTTCTATATTTAATAAAAGGTATATAAGATGTGCACGATCTTTATATTATATTTTTTTTTTTTTGATAATGGATCTTTATATTATATTGTCAATTGCTTAGTTGTTTTATTTGATTAGTATTCATATGACTCTGTCTCTGTGAGTCATCTCAGATCTAAAGAACAATAATCTCTCTGCGGGAGGAAGAGAGCGACGACGACGAGAGACTTTCTTGGTGACTTTAAGAGGTTTGTTTGTTTTTCAAAAATCTTTATTTCAATTCCTTGCTACTTTGATTTCTGTTCTTAATTATTGTTTGTTTGTTAAGGTTATTTTATGCTTGTTTCGTGGAGATATCTAGTGTTTGTGGTGACAGCATGATCTTTTCTTTGTTTCGTATTGTCGAAAATTAGTTCTCATTATTCATAGGGGTGGGTGTTTGGGTTCACGTAACATTCATTCGGATTTTGAGTTTTTATCGTGAGGTTTAGTAGATTCTTTTGGTGTATTTTGGTACATGTTCGATTTGGATCATTCCGGATGCGGGTTGGATTCGAGGGATCCGAAAGATCCTTTTTGATTCGGTTTGGACTTGAATATTTTCAACCAAAATACTAAAACAGTATTTGAAATACTAATAAATCCAAAAATATAAATTATTTTCAATTAAAAAATAACAAAAAATACAAATTTTAAACATAAACTTGAGAATTAAATATGAGAAATGTATTAAATATCTATAGTTTTAATATAAAACATTAAAAATTATATAAAATATTTATAAATATTTATAAATATTGAGTATTTAGGCTTATGTTCGAATCTTTCGGGTATCCAAAATATTTCGATTCGGCTCGATTTTTTTCAATAGTAAAATTTAGGATCCATTCGTTTTTTCATGGGTTCAGGTTCGGTAGGTTTTTCAATTTGATTCATTTCGGTTCTTTGGTTCTGATTATTTTGCCCAGCCCTAATCTATTCTATTAAAACAGGGTTTATCTACTTTAAAAA
>OVAU01001294.1:0-15404 GCA_900406315.1 Biscutella laevigata subsp. laevigata
GGAAATAATTTGGTTAAACACACATAAGTAAAATATGTGAACCTAATAAGGATTCGAAATTTAACAGATCTGTACAATGATGATGAAGAAAAAACAGTAAGAGGATAAGTAGTGAGAATCAAAGTGAAGAGAGATGGTGAGAAACAAAGTGAAGAGAGATGGTGAGAGAGACGGGAGGACTGTACCGACGGTGATGTTTAAGAGGTGTGGTTCGGTGACCTACGGTGGGGAGGAATCATTCGGCGAAGAAGAATGGAAGAGAAAGAATGTGGTGAAAAAGAGAGATGAAGATGAAAGATGGTAGATGTAAAAGTGAAAAAGAAAAGAGAAAAAGTTGTGTAGTAGCTTTGTTCATCGGTTAATAAAACTGATAAAGTAATCAGTTTTGTGAAAATCTCGTTGGAGACTAAAGTCCAGTTTGGTTGGGGGGTCGAAAAGTAATAAATCACCCCCAACTTGCCATCAAGTTTGAAAGTGTCAAACTGGACAAATAATTTCCAGAACCTGCTATATTGGACAAATATTTCTTTAAAATAAAAAGGCAAAGAAAAAGGTTAAGCTAAAGGATGATACAAGTATTATAAAGCACTGAGAGACGGAATAAAATAGGACCATTCTCCTCCAACCATGCCTTACCCCCTTCAAACTTGTTTATAGTTTTTNGGACAAATATTTCTTTAAAATAAAAAGGCAAAGAAAAAGGTGAAGCTAATGGATGATACAAGTATTATAAAGCACTGAGAGACGGAATAAAATAGGACCATTCTCTTCCAACCATGCCTTACCCCCTTCAAACTTGTTTATAGTTTTTTGTTACATGAAATTGAGTTGAAAGGAGATTTTAAGGAGCTGGCCAGAGACACGTGAGTGTTTGCTTAAGAAGATGTTATGGCCGTTAGGCTGTTCCAGAGAAAAAGAGATACGTGTAATCGAATACGTGTAAACAAATTGTTGTTTCTTCTCCAAAACCTTCTAGGATTTTTCCTTATCGTTTCGCCTGGATCGTTTCTATCTCTATATCCTAGTAGATGGGAAGTCAATTCTTGTTTTCTGAACGACGATTCATGATGATCTTTCGAGTAACTGAATAAAAGATTAGTTTCTCTTGTAACATTTTAACACTATTTATTACTTCCGTATTTAACAATAGTTGAAGATTCCATTTTTATCCATATTATTCTTTTGAACGTAGCTCCTATTAATACGATTTGAGAAACGTATCATCATCATCATCATAAGGATGGAATATAAGTTTTACTGAATCAGTGAGAGGTTGAATGAGATCAGAGGGAGATACGACGTCGAATCCGGAGGTAACCAAACTTGCCAGCTCCAGGTGACGAACCTTCGAATATGAGTGGCAAATACCCTGTCGCAGCTTTGTATCTCTGCTGAATCTGCACATCAAACATTGTTCACCACCATTACATTGTATATGACAGACCAAGTTCCTACTAAAGCCAACTTGCAAAATTTTGGAATATATATATACATACCTCGAGAATTTGTTGGCTGCTGCGCAGTGAGTTACGGCCTATGACGCAGACTGTTCCACCAGAACCACCTCCGGTGATTTTTGCTCCATATAAAGTTCCGTCCTCAGATTTAGACTTGTTATGCTGCATCCCTTGTACTAACTGGACCAGCCGGTTTGTCCCGTCTGATCCTAGTCCGCATGCGCTGTAGCTATAGTGACACTGAAGTAAAAGACCATCCAGTTTTTAGTAGTCCATTATCAAAGATAATTCAGTCCGTGACATTTGACTGGAATTCTTTTCATATTTGGACTTGAAGAAGTCTAGTGGTTTGAAGTAATACCTGATAAAGAAGTCCCCCAAGTGCAGTCAGTTGCTCATCCGATGTTGCAGAAGTCAAAAGGGCTTTAAACGTCTACAGCAAAGAAGTCGATTGATTATGTGCTAATCATAGATATTGAAGTAACCAGAAAAAATATATTAAATATAAAAGATGAGAGGATTTGTATTGTTTACGTGTAAGATTGTTAGATCTCAAAAACTGACCTTGACCCGGAAGTTTTCGTATATAGGGTGTCTGGCAGGAGCTTTAACACTGTAAGAACGCTTTCGATCAATCACTGTGACCGGATCATCATGATCCAAGTATTCCTCAATGAATGTCTGACCCATCATGAAATCTGGAAGCTTATCTGCATAACGGGCTTCGTATCTGCAACATAACCAAAGCTAAGGATTACAAATCCAGTTCGAAATATTTCGTAAGATGAGAATATAGATGGATTCAACCACTTTTGTTCTTCACCTGTGAGTCGACAGATTGCACAAGTAATCTAATGAAGCTTCGTTCTCAAGTAGCTCAATCCCTTCATCCTCTAGTTCTTCTGGGTGTCCCCCATTAGCACTTGACATTGATTGTGATAGAATAGAAGACGCAATTGACTTTATCATCTTTCTCCCCATGTAGGCACCAATTCTGACCGACCCATAGTCTGCACCTCCAACGCTGCAAGATAAAGCCACTTATTCAACATAAATGAGATGCGTAGAGGGATGAGATATAAAAGGTTAAGTGAATCTGCAATCTTTTGAGTAAAGGAGAAAACGTAAGTTGTTATGTCTAGTTAAGTTAAAAGTAAGTGCGTGAAGCATCATGCTTATAACAATTGAAATGAAAACAGAAACGATACTTATAGAGATGAACCCTTTTACCTGTGTCGAATTCCGGAATCAATTCCCCAAAATCTGACATGGTTGGGAATCTCAACAAGCCCAACTACTTCTGCAGGCTACATGTTTTTTCTTTAAGTTAAAACAAAAGGAGTGCATCAAATCTTGTTATCTACAGAATGAAAAGTAGATAGCATATATGCTACAAAAAATGGTAATCTTTTACATCTAGCTTAGGCGTAACTAAGACCTACTTGGCAGATCATTGCCAACAGTTTGTTGGCTTCACCACAGGACGAAGTCATCTGATCCATGACACCACATGGAGCTCCAACAATGTGATTCTCCACCTAGCAGGCAACAGAAGAGAATTAGAAAACCAAAAAATTGCACAAAGCCAGGAAAAGAGGTAGTGTGATGTTGAACAAGAAACCTTTTGGCAGAGTATAGCAAGGTCTCGGGGGTTGATACTCAATCCTGCACATTTATGGTATATTCATATATCTAAATGACGTCTGTTTTTCCCTAACGGTAGTGAACACATGGGCCTCGTTTATGAAACTATGTTAGAAGTGTATTACCATGGGCAGCAGCTATTGCAGACATGCTCGCCACCTCCACAGCAGCAGATGAAGATACACCTTTACCTTCAGGCACAGCAGAAGAAACCTGAAAACAAATGATCAGTCAGCCACCATTCATCCTATAAGCATAACACCAAAAACTCGAAGATGGACCTCAGGTCTTCTTTATAAGAAACTCATACAGGACCAGTGACAGAAAAATCACACATTGCCAGAATTATAACTGGGACGTCACAAATGTGGCCCTCTAAGAGGATGGAAAACCGAAGACTGCTAACTTCCTATCCTACAGTTGCATTTCTAAATCTTGAAAACATTCCTTTACTGGGTTGATAACTCTCTCCTGGAACATGTTAAACTAAATTTTGTGCAGCAGAACAATATACCAGGCAAAAGGAAAATTTAGTAACAGGCAAAGTTTTATGTGGAAAATAAATAAAGATGAATCAGGAGGGATTCTGCATAAATTAAATTCTAACAAAAGGATGAAAAACACTCACAAGCAAGCTGATGCTATCCTCAAAACGCACGCCAAGTTCGGTCATCAATACCAAGATTGTCCCAGCAATATATGCTGCCCACCTAGAAGATATTATTACCTTGTTAACAGAGAAAAGCTAAAGAGTTAGTTCAAACAAATGAGGAAAGACTCACTTCTGTGCGGGATCCTGAGCAAAGAACTTCCTAGCTTTTTCATATGAGATTGGTTCATCTCCATCCATAAAATCAGACAAATCCATGTCAAAAGTAGGGGCACGATTGCTGATCTCTGATCCATATGAGACCTAAAACACAAAGATTCAAGGAAATATCAGCAGGACAACACAGCAAAGTCTTAAGCTAGGACCATCCCCTTAATTTTAATAACGAGCCCTTAATGTGCATATAAAGACTTCATTCAAATACACACAATTTGCAGGACTGCTGTTGGTATTTGTCCTTTAGCTTGCTGTCGGGCTTGCGCATGTTTCCACAATCTATGTTTTCCAGGATGGTTTCTTTGAACAGCTACATGGCAAGCTTCCCTTATAGGCATCTGAAGTTGTGAGAATATAGATAAGGAATTGTTGTGGTCAATCAAAATAGCTGACACTCTGACAAGGAGGAATTTATGGGAATTTTTCAATACTTGACTTAATGCTGTTTTATGTGAATGGGGATTATATAAATGCTCAATAACTTGAACAACTGACAATCTATTCCCTTTGACAGTAGGTACCAAAAGGAAAATAGGAAATCAAACACAAGTGATCTGCAAAATGAATACTAGAATTTGACCTGCAAGACAAGGCTTCCTGAATAGTCAGCAATTCCTCCCATCACATCTAACCTTCCAGGTGCTCTGGCAACAAAAAGTTCTTCCTGCAAAAGCACAAAGTTTTTCAACAAATAACTCAACTCAGTAATATAAGAGGCTAACTGAACTGATAGCAAAACTTTCTTAACGAACAATGCTTGCACGTAAAGAAATGATGGCCCCATCTTATTGCGACTTCCAAAATCACTCATAGTAAAACAATCTTTTTGGAGAAGTTGAATGCTGGTTTTTGCGCTTTAGGCATGTAATAAATCCATTAATTTTTTCGTATCTATTTCCTCCGAGTAGAACGCTTTTTTGAGATACAAATAGAATTGAGGGAAAAAATGCTACCTCCCAGTTGAAAAGCCCACCAGCAGCTTTTCGTTCTCGCATAGTTTTCTTTTCCATACTCTTATCAGAATCATGAACAGAATCTAGCTTGGCTAAACTCCTGAGAAATGTCCATGTATCTGAAAGACCTTGAACGTCACCTTGAAGGATATCAAAGTCATCGGAGCACCTACAACATAAATGCAGGGATAAGGAAAAAGAAAAATAAAAATTCGCTAAAGAAAAAAATACTTACGACTCAACCAATGAGTTGTTCTCGTATGCTTGAGCTGTAGGTGATGATCCAGCAGATTGACCTAGTTCATTTTCAGCCATTGAATACCACTCTGGAATAGCAATGTCTCTTCCAGGAACCCTCTGTAGCTGATAACCCAGGATAATTGCATCACGTAATCTTCTTGCACCACTTAACTGTAACACAGAAAACCGGACTGAAATTCTAAAACAAATTCAAAGAAGGATTCTGCAGATAAGGTAGCAAAGGATCCCACGCACAAGATACTTTTTATGACACGGTATTCTAGAAACCTAATACTATCTCGATATTTTACAAACATTTAGATAAGAAATTTACCTTGTCGGATGCGCAATGCCTTCCAATGGCTGTCTCCTGTAAGATGTGAGCTGCAATCTATCAATGCACCAGTGTGCACTAAGAAAAGTTAGCTTAGAGATGCATTTCAGGAAAATGGCTTAAAAAACTCAGGATCTTCCAAATTCAGAGAAAAATGAAAACACAATGGAGCATCTACCTCACCGCCATTGATGCCACCCTCGTAGCAAGGTTTCAAGCTAACTGCACGTTCAAGATATGGCTTCCATTGGCCCATTAATAGGTCTCTCCTGATCATCTCAACACCACATTGATGGAACTGCCAAGGAGTTTGACCAAAAATGTGAACATACGATCCAAACTTCTGAAGTGAAAGTACTGACGTAATTGAGGAAAAGATTTTAAAAGAGGAAATGGTTGAACCTCTAGCATATTTCTCAGAAAAGGTTCTTCATTGAAATAATCTCTGCGTACAAAGACAAACGGCACCTTGAACGATAGAGCTTCACTGACAGTGCCGTAACCAATTTTTCCTGAAACCATGGAAACAAGTATTATAGAAACGCCAGTAATTAGTTGACTATTTCTTAATCAGGTTCCATACTGACCAAGCATACAGTCAGATGCAGCTATTATATCAGGCGTATAAGCATCCTTAGCAAGCTTTACAAAATTTGGTGGAAGCTCCTGGGTCTTAGATGCTCCACAGACCTGAAAAGAATATTCATAAGTTAAAGTGGCCCTCAACTTGAGAGTAACTATACCTAAACAGACACGGTAAATGTTAAGAGATACCAGACACAGCCAGCCAGCCGGTAGTGATTCTTCCTTCAAATTCCACCCTGAGGGCTGCAAACGAGAATTAGGTCTATTGAGTAGTCCAAAATAAAGAGTATGGCAGCATGCAGACAGAACCAATGAGCTTTTGTATAAGATATTGTATGCATGATCAATGAGCAAAAATGTAAATAGATTACCATCAATCAGAGCGTTACTTTGGATAAACAAAAAATTATATTCATGAAACTATCAATTGGAGAATAAATAGCCAGACCTGTCCACCAAAATTGAGTATCACAACATTCA
Source organism: Biscutella laevigata subsp. laevigata (assembly GCA_900406315.1). Taxonomy (NCBI): domain Eukaryota; kingdom Viridiplantae; phylum Streptophyta; class Magnoliopsida; order Brassicales; family Brassicaceae; genus Biscutella; species Biscutella laevigata. Next base: position 6,520 of record OVAU01001294.1, read on the forward strand.
CATCTTCAGCAATCCCAAGTTCTTTCCTCACCTAGTCAAAAGAGGAAATATATGTTATTTGGATTATTTGTGCAACAGATCAATGAAATGTTGTTGACAGACCTCCTTGCGGGACCTATGAAGTCTCCTCACAACTAACGGTACATCGATGACATCACGAAAAGCAGGCACTACGAAATAATAGGGAAATAAGTTAAGGCAGTATAGCAGAATACACTTGTAAGAAATGAGAATTTTTTTTTTTTCTTTTTAAATGGTAATTAGAAATGCTGCATACTTGGACAATATCCTGGGAGGCGAATTAGGAACTCGCAATGAGAATAATCTTCAGCAATCTATACGAGGGATAGAAAAGTATTAACTCAACTTACGTGCCAAAAAAAAAAAAAAAGTGAGCATCAATCACTAGCCAATAAAATCCAGCATGCACAGCTTCTAAAGAATTCCACCTGCCAAACGATGGAGCGATGGTGATATCCAGCAGCCATCACGTACTCAGCATAGATAAAATCCCAGCTAAAAGTAACATAATGAAAAAAAAAGGTTTAACACTTTTTTAACTATAACAATATTCCACTAAAACTGAGGAAGGTGAAAACTTGTAACAGAAACTCTGATGATTTGAAATGATATAAACATAGTTATAGTAGTATATGCCGTGAACAATAACTAAAACCAGGAGAATACATTAGGCCAAAAAAGACACACAAAATGGATCGTTGAACATACAAAAATGTCACCTGAAATTGGTGACACAGACAGAACGTATCCCAGCATCAGCTGCTGCACGGCAAGCGACAGGGACAACATCAGACACCTGTTTTTAACAAATGAGTAAATTTCTCTGGGTAGAAGAATGATGGAATGCAAAGCTGCTGATATTATATGAACAAAATAATTACCACGAAATCAGCTTTGATAGAGTGAAGCCACTCGACTTCTGTTTCCAGTATTGCAGCTCGAGGAACCACAGCTGTCTCAACATACTAAGCAACCATCATTGCATTAGTAAGTCCAGAAACCGAAAATGCATTCAAAGAAAGTCCAAAATGGACCAAAATCATAGAAATCAGTAAACCTTTTCTAACGAGGCAAGACGATCAACGGTCAATGCATCAGCTTGCACAGCTCCACAATCCAACAGAACCTAATATAGCGGTAAACAACATAGAAGAATTCCTTATCTATTTATTATTACTTTTTGAGTAACCATCGAAATCCGAAGACCAAGCAAGTAAATCAGGAAGACACGGAGTAAGAAACCTTTCGAATAAAGAGTCTCGGAGACTGAATTTCGGATGTGAAGACGAAATCAGGTGCGCCAGTGACAACATGAACATCGTGTCCCGCCGCGATCAAGTGACGAACAACCTGAAACACCACAAAATTAGCCAGATCAACCACGATCGAGCCATCGAACGAATGGAAGAGAGAAGAAAGCGGAGTCAACGACGGTTGAGAGCGAATGAGAGAGTGAGAAGGAAAACGAACCTCAACAACGCGAGTGGCGTGACCAAAGCCATGACCAGTGACATAGTAAGCGAAGACTAAGTGCTTACTGGAAGCAGAGAAGCCTTCATTCTCATCAATCCTCATTTTCTTCAACGGCAATACAGTCTCTCCAGCAAACTCTGAGAACAAGATTGGATAATTTGACTGATGGTGCGATTGTGAAGGGAGAACAAGAAGAAAGAGGGCCTAAATCTGTTAGGGGGGTTTTGTGAATTTTGTCCTTTTAAGTTTTTCTTTTTTTTGGAAATGTTTTTTAAAATAAAATTTTGGTGCGAAGGTTATGTAAACGCTCTCGCAATTCGAGGAATAAGATAAGTCGAACTATATGTAGTAAAATTTGCAAGATTAAAAAGAAAAGGTTGGATTGCACAAAATCATTAAAACCGCAAAATATGATTTCGTGTGGAAACAAAACTCTTAAAGATAAAAGAGAAAATGAAATAAATAAATTAAAAAACAATTTCAAAAAGGTATAAGATTTTGCTGATTGAGACTTGTAACTACAATTGATCTTATCCCAAAAATAATCGGTACGATCATTGTCACTGTAATTTTCAAAGTTAATCCTCAACAACAAAATATTTTACATTGTTGTAATACCTGAATACTTGCTTAATTTCTTTTTCGGTCGCACTCTTTTGTGTTTAGATCCCTCTTATTACTTTAGAGGCTTTGGTGGGGTTTTAACGATCACGATCTGTTGAGATAAAATANGTCGCACTCTTTTGTGTTTAGATCCCTCTTATTACTTTAGAGATTTTGGTGGGGTTTTAACGATCACGATCTGTTGAGATAAAATATCTTAGTCTAATCGTGTGGCTCTTGAAACAAAGTACAAGATTTCTAGAGTTTGGAGATAAGAAAGGCGAAGTGAAGAGTTTCTTCTGGTGACGATTCGGAAGGTGCTTTGTGGTGTTTTTTGAGCTGGTTTTTCAGGTTCGCAAGTGAAGAGAGTGTGTTTGTTGTGTGTGGTTTTGTTGCTGAAGTCGACGGTGTTGTTTTGTGTTGTTGAGATGTCGTCTGCTCTAGACAAATCGTTGCTTGAGTTGTGCTTAGATGAAGACGATGAACCTTTTGTGATGCTTGATCTGTCTGGACTAATATCTACATAAAAGAATAAGCTCAGCATCATAGGGCGAGCCCTAACCCCTAACAAACAAAAAGATAATGATATTATCAGGGGATTGCCACGCAAATGGTAGGAAGTTGGAAGGGTTCGGGGAGTGGCTTTGTTGAACGAAAGATTTCAGTTTATATTCAATAATGAACATGATATGAAGGAAGTTTTGGAGAAAGGAGTACAAACTTTTAATGAGTGGTCTTTGGTGATGGAGCACTGGGTGGAAATCCCGACGCCCAATTTTCTTAATGTCATTGAGGTTTGGGTTCAAATGCGCAACATCCCAGTGAAATATTACTCGATCAAGGGGTTAACATTCTTAGGGGAATTCGTTGGGCAAGTAGCGACTGTTCAGTTTGATGAAACGAAACCTTATCAAGATGATTTCATTCGTTTCCTGGCAAAAATTGATGTTTCTAGACCTCTTATAACATCAAAGGATATTACCATACCGGGAGGAGAGAAGGTAACTTTGAGATTTGCTTATGAGAAAGTGCAAAAAAGATGTTTCTACTGTCAGAGGCTAACACATGAGAAAAATGAATGTCCGTTGTATCTGCGTAAACAGAGAAGCGAAAAGGGACCACAGGTCTCAGAGGAGAGAATGAGATTGCAAGTTAATGAAAGAGTGTTAAAGGAAGGAGACCCGTTATTTGGTGTGCTAAGGGAGGAACAAGTGGCAAAGGATCCTTTGACAGGGAGACCGAGAATAGCTGAGGAAGTTTTAAATGGTATGAGGGAGTATCTGCTAACTGCAAATGATTCAGAACGTCGGTTAAGAGAAGAAAGAGTTAAATCATCCGTTAAGGAAGTTGAACAAGATCCTTTAGCTGCGAAGAGAGTTTTGAGATTGGAACCGCTACCAGTTGTTGATAAGAATGTTGGGAAGGGAAAGGGCATTGTTTATGGCTATGAGGAAGCTTTGAGTGGAGAAAATGATGGGAGGAAGAACCTTAAAGAGGATACTTTCATGGGGGCGGCGATAAGGGCAAACCCTATGAATCAGTTTAGGCCTCTGGCATTGAGAGATGAAGAGTGGGAATAACCTGAGCAGTTTGGAGTTGTGTTGCATCATATTGCTTCTAACCCAACGGGTGATAACTGTGGTGCAAACCAGCCAGTTTGTTTCGGGGTTAGAAAGCGTACATATAAACCTCGCAAGAGGCCGGGAAAAAACACAAGGGCTGGAAAAAGTGGCACTCCTCAGGTATCAGATAAGAATGACGAATAGGAGCAGTCTACGGGTGGGGGTTTAAAACGAAAAGCGGAGGGAGTTCTGACTGTCTACACAAGAGCTGCTAAAAGGGCTGAGAAATTTTGAAGAGAGACCGCTCAAGCAGATATGAGTATCTTTAGTTGGAACTGCCAGGGTTTGGGAGGAATATTTGACCTGGTAGTTCCGAGACTCAAGGAAATTAGGAAATCTTTCTTTCCGGAGATAGTTTTTTTGATGGAAACTATAAATAGTAGGAACATTTTAGAGGATTTAAAAGTATGGTTGGGGTATGATAATTTGTGTACAGTGGAACCCCGAGGCCATAGTGGTGGTTTAGCTCTTTTCTGGAAGAAATCGGTAAATATGGAGTTCATGTTTATGGATAAGAACATTATTGATATAAGTGTTAGACTGGGTGTTGTTTCTTTCTTCTTAACCTGTGTTTACGGGGACCCTTTGGTTGGCAATAGAGCTGGTGTGTGGGAAAGGTTAATACGTATTGGTCTATCGAGAAGTAGGCCATGGGGAATGGTGGGGGTTTTCAATGCAGTTCTGCATAATGGTGAAAAAGTGGGTGGTTTGCATCTTCCTGAGAGTAGCTTTGTTGATTTTCAGAATATGATTACCTTGTGTGGGATGGAGGAACTTCAGAGTACAGGTAACAAGTTCACTTGGGGAGGGAGAAGAGGAGTACATTGGGTGCAAAGTAGATAAGACAGAGGTTTTGGAAATGGGGAATGGAGTGACTATTTTCCCTTGTCTAATCAAAAATTCCTAGAGAAACGAGGCTCAGACCATAGACCGGTGATGTTAACCCTAATATCTTCTCAAGAGGTGTATAGAGGTTGCTTTAGGTTTGATAAAAGGCTGCTGTTGAAACCTGCAGTGAGGAAAATTGTTCATGATGTTTGGCATGTCAATTCTAGGTAAAGGGTGGTCTCTGTCTCAGGGTGTATTAAACAATGTCGATCGACTCTTAGCAAATGGAAGAAGACAAATGCTCTAAACTCAGAGGTGGAAATTAATCGGGTTAAACAAGATTTGGAGTTTGAAGAATCAACTCATGTTAGCCAAAGAGTGTTTCATCTGAAAAAACAGTTGTGTTTTTTTATAAGGAAGAGGAAAGTTTTTGGAAACAAAAGTGCAGAGAAAAGTGGCTAAGGTTGGGAGACCAAAATTCTAGATTTTTTCATGAATTTGTCTGTGAGGTACGGAACATGAACTATCTGGAAATAATCAGGGATAAAAGAGGTTTTGAACAGAGATCGAAAGCGGCCAAGGCTGAAGTGGCGATATCTTATTTTCAGGATCTGTTCACTTCTACTAATACTAGTGATTTCAGTGACTTGTTTCAGGGTGTCCCAACTAAGGTCACTGATGCAATGAATGAGCTGATGACTAGAGAGATACAACTTTCTCAATTAAACATGCGAGTGCACCGGGTGTTGACGGTATGACAGGATATTTTTCCAACAGTTCTGGGAGGAAATAAAAATGCCGATTGTTAAGGAGGTACAAGGTTTCTTTCGCACAGGTGAATTCCCCACTGACTGGAATTACACTCAGTTATGCTTGTAACCTAAGGTGACAAACCCTTGTGAGATAACTGATATGCGCCCTATCAGTTTATGCTCGGTGATGTACAAGATAATTTCGAAAATTCTGGTTAAAAGGTTACAACCGTGTCTTGAGGAATTGGTATCTTCATACCAATCTGCTTTTGTCGCTGATCGCCTGATATCAGATAACATCATCATCGCTCACGAGGTAGTACACGTCTTGAAGACTCATCCAAAGATATCTGCGGAATACCTAGTTGTTAAATCGGATATGTCAAAAGCGTACGACAGGGTCGAATGGAACTATTTACAGGCGCTGCTAAAGGCTTTAGGGTTTGACTTTAAATGGATTAAATGGGTAATGTTCTGCGTGTCCTCGGTTACATATTCGGTGCTTATCAATAATCAACCCTCTGGTATGATTAAACCTCAACGTGGACTAAGACAAGGCGATCCTCTCTCGCCCTTTCTATTTGTGTTATGTACCAAGGGACTCACCCATTTGATGGGAAAGGCTGAGCGTCAGGGTCAAATCACGGGGTTAAGTTTTGCGACTGATGGACCTGCAATATCGTACTTGTTGTTTGCTGATGATAGCATCTTTGTGTTTAAGGCAGATCCCGCTTAAGTTGCATCCTTCATGGCTATCATGAATCAGTATAGTGAAGCTACGGGACAGAGAATAAATCAGAACAAATCCTCCATATCTTTTGGAGACAAATTCCCAGCAAGGTTGAAGCAGGATTTGAAGTTCAGGTAAGGTATACATACTGAAGGAAGTGTTGGGTGTATTTGGGGCTACCAGAGTGTTTTAGTGGGTCAAAACAAAAGATGCTCGGTTTCATTCAAGAGAGGTTACAAGGTAGACTATCGGGGTGGAGGTCAAGGTTACTGTCCCTAGGTGGAAAAGAAGTGCTCTTAAAGGCAGTGGCAATGGTTATGCCTATTTATGCCATGTCATGCTTTAAGTTGCCCAAAGCTACATGTAATGCCTTGTCTTCAGCTATGGCGCGGTTTTGGTGGAATGATTCGGAAGACAAATAGAAGATACATTGGGTTAGCTGGGAAAAAAATGTGTTTGCCTAAAAATCAGGGTGAGATTGGTTTCAGAGATGTGCAAGCGTTTAATCAAGCTCTTCTAGGAAAACAAGCTTGGAGGTTATTACACTACCCATCCAGTTTGATTGCTTCGGTCCTGAGAAGCAGGTATTACAGGAATGAAAGTTTTCTAGAGGCTAATTTGGGTTCAAGACCGTCATTTGCATGGAGGAGTATTATTCATGGGAGAGATCTCTTGATCCAAGGGTTGAGAAAAATGATTGGGAATGGTGACACTATTGTTGTTTGGTTAGATAATTGGGTATGTGATGATGGGTGGAGAAGGTCATGGATTAAAAACAGCATCATAGACATCAACTTAAAAGTCTCAGACCTTTTGGATGTTCACAATCGGAATTGGGATGTGCAGAAAGTGGATGAATTTTTTTTTTGCAGAAGATGCTCGTCAGATAAAGTTGTTAAAACCGGTTTCGGATGTGGATGATTTTTGGGTATGGGAGCACAATAGGTCCGGGGAATATTCAGTCAAGTCTGGTTATTGGAAAGCGATGAAAACTCGAATGGAAGAAGTGTCAAATCTGGTGGAATCTCTTGCACGCCAAGCCTAAATGATATTTTGGATAGTTGCTGGAAGGTTGCAGCACCTTTGAAGCTGAAGGTCTTCATTTGGAAAGCGATCAAGGGCGCCTTACCTGTTGCAGAGCTTCTAAGGAAAAAAGGAATCACGTTGGACCCTAGATGTCAGGTATGTGGTTTTGATGAGGAATCGGTGAATCATTTGTTGTTTACTTGCTCTCTTGCTAGACAGGTATGGGCTCTAATGGGTGTTCCACTTTCGGTTAATGAGATGAATAATAAGTCTGAGTTTGAGAATATGTATCAGATGCTTGAACTCATAAAGAACAATCGATGTTTGCTTGAAATTAGAAGGAGAATACCTTGGATCTTGTGGTATTTATGGAAGAATAGGAATGGGGTGTTTTTTGAGGGTACTACTTACTCGGGTTTGGAGATAATGGAGAAAATAATTGCAGAAGAAGCGGATTTGTGGTTTGCCTCTCAACGAGCTCAAGAACAAGATGAACATCAGGTCGGAGGGAGTGTCACTGCAGTTGTCAAAAGGTGGAGACCTCCTCCGAAACCGTGGCTCAAGTGCAATGTAGCCTCTCACTGGTCGGCAAAAACAAAAACTGGTGGAACGGGATGGATAATGAGCAACTCTCAGGGCAAGGTTTTATTACACAATAGAAGAGCCTTCGCCAACATGGATTCAGCTTTACAGGTCAAAATAAGTTGTATGGAATGAGCAATGGAGAGCATGAAGGCTCATAGATTTTCAAAAGTGATTTTTGCATCCCAAGCTTCGGAGTTAGTGGGAGTAGTGAATAGGCCTAAAGCGTGGCCATCTTTTGGTTTTGCAGATCCCTGTTTATACAAGCATGAAATTATTTTGAGGATTGGAAACTGGTTCAAGAAACTTTTGAGGCCAATCGTAACGCATTTCGTATTGAAAAAGTGTTACCAGTTTCAACCTGCGTCTGTCCTATGTTGCTACAGGTTTGTCCAATTGGCTAAGTGAAGCAAATTAGGATTGTTTAATCTTTTGGTTTGGGTGTTTTTGATTTCACCCTTAATGTTTTTCCAGAGAATTGATCTCTCTTTCTATGTCTGTATTTGAATTGAGTGCGTTCTCTTATAAGTATGAGGTTGATATATGGAAATGCAATATTTTCAGTGAAAAAAAAATCTGCAATATTCAGAATTTTACTATGTACAGTGACAATAATAAGTAGGCAAGTGGTAGGAGTTGCGGTTGCAGATAAGATTCATCATTTCTTTTATTTTATTTGGGGCGAGGCCGGATGATTTCTGTGACAACACCACGAAAAAGGATCCACTTGTACTTGATCAACATAGTATTATCCAATGAGATTTCATTAAATTCAAAAATAGTTTTATATCAAATTAGTGCACCGTCTTATCTTATAGTTAGCAGCCGAATCATTTTATGCGGATTTCAGAGGGCGTCACTGTTTTCGGCTTTTCAGTTCGTTTTGGCTTCCATATTTTTCTAAATATTGAGAAAGTTTAATCTGTTGTGCGAAACTGAAATTGAAGTTTACATTTAATAGTAATATTTATAGTATATTTATAGTATTATTTCAAAATCATTTTAAAAAATATAACTTTTAAATCAGTAAAATATTACTTGATATGTCACTGAAACAAATAACAAATTAAAATATTCATTAAAGCTAAAACTGAAAATACGTGTAATTTTCATTAAAGATAAAATTGGAAATATATGTAATCAAACAATTAGATTATAATAATTTAAATATTGAGATTTAAATGATAAAAATATAATTATGTATTTAATTTCTTTTTCTTAAAATATCCTATTTAGAAAAATATTAAA